>BQNB010001674.1:0-123637 GCA_026074375.1 Tanacetum coccineum
AAGAGTGTGAGTGAAACTTTAACTTGTATGTAAGGCTAACCGCGGTCCGAAAACCGATTTGGTCAACAACACGGGACTGACGACTAGACCAGACGAAAACCGATTTGGTCCAAAACATGGGATCGAGGATCGAACCGAAATGTTCGGTCCATGTATGGGTCGGTACAGTCTAGTTAGGATTGTCGCTCCTGTCTAATTTCGGTTTTAGTACGTTTTTATAGATTGTTTGTTGTTCTTGTACATTTACAGACATTTTTCGTTCGTTTTTTTACGTTTTCATTTGCTTTTTTACATTTTCGTATGTTTCCGAAAAAAAATGTAACGAAAAAATATATATATTAGTGCCTTTTTAAGTAACTGAAAGATACTGCACAACAATGTATATATTAGTGAAGCAAGTGTCACCAATAAAAATGTAAACAAACCATATTTTTGAATATGTTGAACTGGCCATGAACACTGAAATCCATCTCACACACACAGAATATTAGGTTGCATTTAGTTGGAGGAAAACACCATTGTTTTCCACAAAATATTTTGTGGAAAACAAGGAAAACAGAGATCGCGTTTATTTCGTCGTTTTCCAATAAAATTCTCTACAAAACACAAAATCCCTATTTTCTCCATTTATACACAAAACTAGAAAACAATTTTATTTTGTTTTCCCCGTTTTTCTTTTATAACACCCATATCTATTTTCCCCTTATTTTCTACGTTTTATACGTTTTTATAAGTTTTTAAATGTTTATGTACGCTTACAGACGTTTTTTACGATTTCGATAGTTTTTTTATGTTTTCGTCCGTTTTTTTACGTTTTCATTCATTTTTTTTACGATTTCGTCTGTTTATTTACGATTTCTTCTATTTTTTACGATTTCGTCCATTTTTGCGATTTCGTCCGGTTTTTTTTCGATTTCGTCTCTTTTTTTGCGATTTCGTCCATTTTTTTGCGATTGCGTCCGTTTTTTTGCGATTTCGTCTGTTTAAATACTATATGGTATATTATTATTAGGGATTTAGGGAGCTTTGAAATAATTGCCTAATTGGTATACAAGTTAATACAAATTTGCAATATTTGAGAAGTTAATCGAACGATATAATCGAGAATAAACGAACGAAATAATCGAGCGTAAACAAACGAAATAAACGGACGTAATTAGATGAGCATAATCGAACGAAATAATCGAACGTTCACGAACGCTAATAAACGGACGAAGCAGGTTTTCATGTTCATTCATTTAACTAAACGAACATAAAAACTTGTTCAAGTTCGTCCATTTAATAAATAAATGTACATAATCGAACATCTTACCGCATGGTTCACGAAATGTTCACTGGACGTCCGGTTCGTTCACAGCCCTAAAAGAACATGAGAAATCACAGAAAGTGAAAAGAAGAGATCAAGGTGATTTGAAAGTTCAAGCTAATGCAGAGATGGCTCAATTACTGCATCAAGAGGAGTTGGCAGAGTTAGAAAGGATACAAAGAGAAAGAGCAGGAAAGGAAGAAGCCTCTATTGCTGCACTCTATAATGAGTATGATGATATTCGAGCTAGTATTGATGCTGATGCTTTGTTTGCTGCAAAGCTCCAACAAGAAGAAAGAGAGCAGTTCACTATTGAAGAGAGAGAAATGTTTTTAGTAGAGACTATAGAATCACAGAGAAAGTTTAGAGCTGCTTAAAGGGCTGCAGAGATCAGAAGTAATCCACCCACCAAAACTCAGCTAAGAAACATGATGATGACATATCTATAGAATATGGGTAAGTTTACACATAGTCAACTGAAAGGAAAGAGCTATGAGGAGCCACAAAGATTTTATTAAAGGGAACAAAAATGGATACATGATTTTGTTCCTATGGACTCTGAAAAGGAAGCAAAGAAGTTCGAGGAGCTTGAAAGTTAAAGAAGGCCAGCTGGAGGAAGTAGAAGGAAAAGTCTTGGAAGAAAAAGAACAGGTCATAAGCAGAGTAGAGAAAGTGCTAAAAGGCAAAAGCTTGATGATGCTGCAGAGAGTGATGATGAAGAAACAACAGACTATGAGCAAGAGAAAGAAGAACTTAGGTTAAGTTTAAAAATAGTTCCTAATGATGATGATGAAGTGTACTATGAGCCTCAATCCAAAAAATTTCCTATAGTGGATTTTGAATATCAGTTGCTGGGAAGACTGGAAGGAAAAGACATAGATGTTTACAAATAAACCAGAGCTGATGGAAGTTCAAGCTATCATGGAACTATACAAGCCTTTTTAAGAAGACTTGATAGACAAGATTTGAAAAACCTATACAGTTTAATTCAGGAAAGGTTTCGAGATCATCCTCTTGAAGGATACGATTTGTTGCTTTAGTGAGATCTAAGGGTGATATATGAACCAGATGAAAACAATGAACTTTGGATAAATCAACTAGATTGGAAATTGTTGAGTTGGAAATTACATGAAAATTGTAGAGTTCATACATTGTTTATAAATGGTACACCTATGGAAATCAATATGCTAGTGGAGAAGAAGTACCCTCTAATCAAGGAATTATTGGAGAAAATGTTGAACTTGCAGTTAGAAGCTGAAGAAGAAAGTACTATGGCATTTGAGCTAATCAAGTTTATTAAGTCATTGCTAGAAGAATGAAGAAGTGTTTGGATACATCCTCCTGGTGTTTATGAAGTTTATAGTGAAGAAACTTGATGATTGACAAGTAAACCACAAGTTTAGGGGAGGATTGTTAGGAATTATAGACTTCTACAACTTAGTATTGTTGATACAAGTTTATGCTGCTAGCTTTGGAAGTTAGTACAGGTTCAAGATGATGCAATTATTGAAGAACTTAGAAAATAGTCTAAGTTATTACTGCTGCTAGTTATAATAGTTACTACTACCAGTACATTAGTACTGCCAGTTTAGTTAGTACTGTTAGTTAATAGTTTGTACTGTTAGCTATATATAGTTAGTACTGCTAAAGTGATATGCATGACTTATATTAGGAATAGATATGCATGATCACTTGACGCGTTTTGTAAGCCCATTAGGGTTTCCTTCGTGTATAAAAGGAACCCTTACGGCATAGTTAGAGATACACATTCAATAGAATTCGATAGAGAAAAGTTATAGCTATTAGGCAAAACATATAGTTGTTTTGTGAATCGTTTAATATAGTAAAGGTTGAGAGAAAAGTTCTTGTGTTACTGTTTCATTGTTTCTATTATTCTTCCAAGTGTATAAAGATTAATTCCGCATAATCTTTAAATATTCAACAAGGTTTCTATTCTAGTTGTTTTAGATTTATCTAAGATAACTAAAGCTTTAACAAGCTTATCAAAGATTTCAACGAATGGATTCTTGATAATTGCAATGTTAAAGAGGAATATGCAAAAGATATTGGTAACCCATATTCCAGAAGATTCGACGAATATAATAGGGTGTTTAATAATGAGATTGAACATTTATCAAATGAATACATTCTAAGAACAGGAAAGAAAGGGTATATTCTGGACGATGAATGGGAAAAATGCCGACAAAACAACATGAAAACCGATGAAGCATGGCACGACGAGGGATACGAGGAGGATGAAATATGGCGAAGTGGAGACGAGAAAACCAACTACGAACCCCCAATGTCAATGTTAAAACTTTTGAAGTAAAGAAATATTCTTTTAATGGAGGACGTAGTTTTATATGCATTACTGATCGTGAGGATGAAGCCCTACCATTAGGACATGTAAATGGAGCACGATTTAAAGCTATGGTTAGGAAAGAACTAGAGGGCAATAAGTATGTTCATGAAGTAACATAGAATGTGGGTGAGTCTAACTTAAAGACTTGTTAATAAACAAAAGTGCTTGTCAGGAGACAACCCGTCCTTTATTTAATGAAAATTCCTTTTTGCATTAGTCGGTTTGCATGTTTCTTACTTTGTTTTGTAGAATCCAGAAGATAGGAGGCAATCATCGAGGCCGGCTTGACTTTTAATCATGTGGTAACTTGCTGAATCTGCAGCAGTTACAGCGTAACAACTTCAGTTTACGCCGTAACCACTATAGTTACGACGTAATCCATTTTATGGTTATGCCGTAACAACTTTAAACTTAAAATTTTTACCACTTGATTACGACGTAACCACCGAGGTTACGCCGTAACCTCCTTCTGAAATCATAAAAAATTAAGTTTTAATCATGTCTAAACCTTGTATACGTAAATGTACTTTGTGGGTATGTTCTCTGGAAGACCTCACGAGACTAAACTCGTCCACTTGGGCCACCAAGTGGTTTAAAAGGCTTGTTGCATATGCTAAATGCAACCTTGATTCCTATAAAAGCGAGTTAGGTTTGTTTTTCCTGTATACTTGATAACTCTTGTAGAGCGATTTTATGCTTTGGTTTGTTTTGTGATCATAGGGGATAAAGAGATTGCGAGAAGACGAAAATAATCTAAAGATTTCCATCAAATTTCAAAATCTCGAAGCAATGCTCACGGAGTTTCTTATATTAATTCTACTCTTTTCTTATTATTTTCCTTAATGTAAAATAGAGACATTGTACAAATCAAGTGGGGGGATGGGAGTAAAATTATGCCAAATTTAAACTTTTTGACAAATTTTTCTTAAATAACTAGAATTAATCTTTTCCAAATGCACATTACCCTTTATTTGGTGAGATTTAAGCGTAATATTCCGTTTCCATCATATTATTCAAAGATCTACCAAAATATTAAGTGTGCCGGTAGTATTGTAGAATTTAGAATTTGGCCTGTACGTCATTTCAAGACCTAATTGATTAGCAGGAATAGATAGTTTGAGAAGGCAACACTTAGGAACTCACCCAAATAACCTATATGTATGCGTTTATCGACTTGTTACACTAACTTTTTGACCTATGGTGATAAAACCCTTCTGTTGCACTCATTATTTAGTGTAAGATACCCCTAGATCACCCATGTTGAGCCAATCTATGTTCTCACCACTACTCTATAGGTTTCGTTACACCATTTCACCTTAGCCTACCCTGTAGTCTTTATTTCCTCTGTGTTGAAATTTCTAGCTACTTAATTCCATGGTTCGGGGGAATAGGAACGAAGATTATATGCTTTCGTGGAAGACCAATCAGTTATGATCTATAAAGACCCCCCTGTATCACCACTTTTGACATTGTTTATCTCAAGTGGGGGATGTACGTATAATATCAGATGTTGTAGGGGCAATAATTAAAGATATAAACTCCTGTAGTATTTGCATATTTATCATGAAGAAAATGAAGAAAAGAGGGTGCAACAAATGGCCATCCATGTGCTAAAAATATAAAGATGATGCAAAATAAAAATAAAAATAGAGCTAGTAGCCTATGAATGCACCAAAATATCTTTGTAAAATAGAGCTAGTAGCCTGTTATTACACCAATTAATCTAAATACTCATGAAGAATGGAGCTAGGAGCCCATTAGTTGAAGATTAGATTTTCAAACTTAAACTCTTAGACCCATGGTTGGACAGTGGCTTGTTATGACAACCTTAGATTACTTTAGACTATTTGTTTTGTGTTTTTATATTAACAACTATTAAATATGTATCCCATGTCTATCCTAACCCTTTATCGCCTTTAAAACCATATTACCCTTGTTGCCATTAAGAGTTATTTAGACCCTAATTCTAACAGGTACTGATACGTGTACTTTCCAAGCTTATGATAGAATACATGCTTTAACTGTGCAATTAAGCGTTCACCCCAAAAATGAAACACTTAGACTAGTGGAGAGCTGAGTGACATTTTATCCCCTTTTCGTGAGGTGTTCGGCTTTGTTGTTTTCTAGCATAAGAATTTTATAGATTTATTTCTTGAAGTTATTCTCGAGAAATCTTTTTATGAAATGTTCTAATAGGTTCTACTTGAGGGCAAGTAGACGTCAAGTGGGGGGATATTTGATAACATCACATATTTATTAATTTTTGGTGGCAAAATGCCCCCTACAATACCTGCAAATGTTTCACTAACACTCGAAAACGAGATATTTTCTGTTATTTTGTAGTTTTCAGGTGAAATGCAAGAAAGTGACAAGAAACAAGAGAAAAAGGACTTAAAGTGTAAATTTTGAAGGATGTTACGGCGTAACAATAAAAATGGTTACACCGTAACATAATTTAAGCAAGTACGAAGATCAAGGAAGACTTTACAGCGTAACGGCATATCTAATTACGAAGTAACCCTAAATTTGGAAGAAAATCTTGTCAAAGTTACTGTTATGGCATAACACCTTATCCAGTTATATAACAACCCATAAATTTCATCAAATGCAAAATCAACCTATTTTATTATGATCACAATTGTACGGGGAAATTTTTCGCTTTATTACATTACTTGCATAACTAAAGTAGACGAGCTCACACAACCTACCTATGCCATCTATATCTATTTATATGTCAAGCAAACATCATAACATATCAAGTCGATATCTTAATATCATTATTACAAAGTACATTACTCATATAATGTACCATTTGCAACATTATATCAAGACGGGCTTTAAACCGTTATCGTATGCCTCTAAACCCTAATTCCATGAAAGATTAATATCTAAAGCGAAGGTACAAGCTATAAAGCATATGTACAAGTAAAATAACATCTCATTTGAAATATAAACTCCATCCAAGTCAAGTACAAGTCTTATAAAGCATAATGTACAAGTCATTAATGCACAATGTCCAAATAGCCGTTTTACCTTTGTTTTCCCAAGGAATCTTGTATAATCCATCAAGTACAAGTTACAAGCAATTCATATACTTTATTTAAATTCCATAATCATCCTCATTTCATATGATTTCATAAAATAAAACCTAGAAACCCTAACCCGAGCAAAATACTAAACCATGACCCGTTTCTTCATTTTTATCCATTTTTAACCTCAATCACCACTCAAATAATTTGTAATAACTTAATTTACAACATTCTCAATCATATTCTATCATCATTTCATCATTTCATTCCAATTATACAAGAAATAAATCCAAGAAACCCTAAACGTGCCCTAATTTGACTTTGGACCCGTTTACTCGTTGTCACCCATTTTAAACCCAAACCACCTATCAAATCATTTTGTAAAATCTTAATACAAGCCTTACAATCCATATTCCATCATCACTAATCAAATGCATACGAAATTGAAGCTTAAAAACCCTAAACGTGCCCTATTGAACCCGTACTCCAATTTTGAAAGTTAACACCCATTTTTAAATTCCATATTGAAAACAAGCACCTCAATGAACTAACTACGCACTGTCACCTACAAGCTGCTTACAAGTCACCACCATTGTGTCCTGTTCTTGGTCCCAAAATTGGCCACATCCCCTCTTTGGTCACCCATATTCAGCCGCACAGTCAAGTTCAAGCCACAAACTACCTTCAATGAATAGTTCTAGCATACATGACTCATCCAATACAGCCTCCTAGCCGCCATCCACATCACCATCCCATGTGTCCTAACCTGATCACTAATTTTCCTTGGCTTTTAAGGGTTGCTAATACTATAAATAGGAATCACATATAACTTCATTTCAACTCATCCCCCACTTCCATCTTTCTATAACCCCATTAGAGCAACAATTCTCTACTCAAGAAGGGTCCAAAAGGAATCCAAGAACAATAATCAAGTAAAAGCTTTGAAGCCTTGAAGCCCCGAGTCGTTATTCTAGCGTACGAAGCTAAAAGTCCCGATTTCCGACCCGTTTCCAAGGTCATATAAGCTCATCTCAGTTCTGGATGTTCCAACTTCTGCCTCCTACACTCTTATAATGTTCATTTTATCTTAAATAACTTCCTTGTTAGAGTTTATAACTCAAATTCATGCTCATTTTCCATTTTGATCCAAAACCGTACACCCAAAACCCTAATTTTATGTTTTTTCTTAAAACTAAATGTTATAATGATTAAATATTGTTATAATCCTTTTTAACATGCTTAACTAATGTTATTATAACCACTTTATCATGTCTTGAAGGAATTTGAACTTAAACCCGCGCGTTTTCGTTTTAAAACCCTAATATGACCCGTTTTGCTTCCTAGCTTAACGAATCGTTATTTTAAACTTTCATTATGTTAAATCTTCATATTTTAGCTTAAATTAATAAGCTATAACCTGTAAATTAGTTTTCATATTGAAAAAAATCATTATTATGGATTTTGGACTTGCTTTGCAAAAGTATTCCATGCAAGGAGTATATATCGTAACTTTCTGAAACTTATAACTAAAAGGACTAAAAATGTCATTTTATCAATGTTATAACTACAGGGGTCTATTATGTCACTTTCCAAAGTGCAAAGTTTACTTTGTACATCTTTCAAACTAGAAGGACTAAACTCGTAAAAGTGCAAACTCTAAGGGTATATTTTGCCATTTTTCATTCTTAAGGGTCTAAAATGTAACATTTTGAAAAAGTATAAAAATACATTCAAAAGATTACAAGACATAACTTTAATTAACGCTTGTCGTGCTTATCATTTCCATATATTGATCAAAACGCTTAAAACCGATTATATCATATCACAATACTAGGGAGCTTCATATTAAGGGGTTTCATCTTAGTGTTACGTTCTGACTGAGTTGTTGGGTTTACTATTTAAAGTGCCCTAGCTCCTCAAACGTTTATTAAATGACTTCTGAATTATGATGGCCCGAACGGTGATAAAATAATTCCAAACTCTCCAATCAAACTTATAACAATAATAAACTCTTAGACTCAAAGTTCTAGAGTACAATCTTCCTAAGAGTTGACATATTTACTCAGGTTGCGTGACGTGGTTGTTTACTATTATTTTTCTATTTCAACCTTCCCTGTTAAGATTGTGATAAGGTCGTCAGCTTTCATTTTGGAATATTTATTACAACTACCTATCATGTGAATTTCATAACCTCGCATTTACTTATTTACATGTTTTATAAACCCGCGAGGGGGATACATGCTTGCTACAAACTATTTTATGTACTCGTTTATCTTATAACAATGTGATTACTTTTCAAAGACTTAGTGAGTTCATAGCCTCACTTTTAAATCTCTTTAATATTTTATAAACCAGTGAGGGGGATACATGCTATAAATTACGAATACAAGTGTTTTCCAGACTATATGCTATCCAGATATACCATTACAATTAATGTCTAAGTTACTATATGCCAAAAGTCCCTCATTATCATGGACCATTAATCACTTGTGAGTGAACATGAATATTGTGGATAGATCTATCGAGATTGACGAATCCGGTTTGTGTTATCCGGATAGGTAACCAAACACACTATATTTGAATTTCATAGGTATATGGAAATTACCTACACCGGGGGCCATTATATATATATATATATATATAAAATAATATAGATATAATATTATAATAATATTATATAATATATCTATAAAATAATATATAATGATATATATCAATTTGGGTATATATATACACTAGTCAGTTTGTGTGCCATGAGCTTAAACAAAATAACGCGACAATAACGCAATAATACATTATATATGCAATACCATTTTCCCATGATAATTGTATTCGTTACAATTATTACAAATAACGGATGTATAACAACATAACCCAATACCACACTATAACGCATTACTATGACAATGCTTTTATAACAATTACTTATGATGACTTGTATTCAACTATTACATTTCAAACCTATGAATTTCACTCAACCATTGTGTTGACTTTTTAGCATGTTTATCTTAGGTAATTGAGCAACTTATGGCACGGAGTGGCATTGATTTGAAGATGGCTAAAACTTGTTATCATTCACATTGTATGTAACTAGATTTTGGGACCTGCCTTTGTAAAACTCTAATTTTAAATGAATGATAACGTATCTTTTGAACAAACGTGTCTTTTGAGTCGTTTTCTAAGATTATGATTGTTGTACTATGAAGTAATACCCCATATTAGCTTCCGCTGCTATATGTAAAAATGGGGGTGTTACAAGTTAAGTCGTAACCATGAAGATCCACAAATATGGAATGAAGAACACGTACATTTGGAAGTTATATGAAGGTTACGGCATAACACCATATCTGGTTACGCCGTAATAGCTGCTTAAATATGGAATGCCGTGTTAGTTGGTTACGACGTAACACCTTAATTGGTTGCACCGTTACAGGTTTGACAACTATAAATAGAGGCCTGATTCAAGCTAATCCGACATCACTTCCTCCATAACCAATTGGAGAGGCGACAAAGGCTTCCAACCTTTGAAGAATAACATGTGGAGTCCAAGGGAGATCAAAACTTTACTTACTTATAGTATTTAATCAATCAAATACGAATCCTGTAAGAATTGTGAGTTTTCAATATATGATTTCTTCTATCTTTTACTGTGGTTTCGTTACCATGAGCAGCTAAGCACTTAAAGTGCTGGCCTAGTTCTGATTGTAGGCTTCATAGATCGTTTTGCCCATCTAGGATATCATAACATTGATCACGCAGCGGAATAACAAATAAGAACAACAATGTTATGAACAAGGTTTTTATTCATAAACTAATAAACTATAAACTATTCGACTTTAATCAGTCGACTATGAACTATTACATAAACTAATAAGCTAACTATTAGACTCTCATTGGAGAGATCTAACTATGATGGATACTCAATACTAGACGCCTACCCCTCTTTATATACTAGAGGGGTTAGGGTTTACAAGACAAGATAAGATCAAATAAAATTAGGAAACTATAAATCAGCATTAAATACTATTTGACTAATCTTCAATCAGCATTAATGTTGATCTTTATCTTTTAGTTGAGCATTAAATACTGTTTGACTAATCTTCAATCAGCATTAATGTTGATCTTTATCTTTTAGCTGAGCATTAAATACTGTTTGACTAATCTTCAATCAGCATTAATGTTATTCCAGCTTTGTCTTGTAGGTCCTCCATCTTTAATATGTTTTGTCATAATCAACTCAAAGTATAATTCCCAACAATCTTCCCCTAGTTGATAATGACAAAACCAATAAGCACAAGCTTCCCCTGAAGCTAATATAGATGAAGAACTTCCCCTGAATCCATGCACTCTTCCCCTTTTTGTCATAATCAAATAGGAGTGCATGTAGATGGTAAATAAACAATAAGCTTCCCCTTAACATGTTTACCATCTCTTGAATCATGGACTTAGTAGGCTCCAAGCAGCAAATTATCAATGATGAAGAAAAACGAATAATACGAATTTGTTGAAGAAGTTGAATTTCCCAAACTTGTGTCTTATATCCTGTTTATCCACATGACGTCGAGTCTCATACCTGCTATGTATAAGTAGACCTATGTCTCTTGACAAAATCCTCATTCCTCTATTAAATGAGACACTGAGCACAATAACGTAACTCCTTAAAGTGATAGCAAATGTACGTAGTAAGCATCATAAGGTAGATCGTACACCTTTGCTAGATTCATCAAGTCTTCGTCACCGCCTTATAATCACGAACAAGTTATCTTAAAGGTGACCACTCCTTTAAGATATGATAAGAACACAAAACCTGTGAAAATCAACTACAACATCAAATAAGTAATAATCAAATGTCTTCTTCAAATAATCTCCAAAACGAGCCATAAACATCATCATCGTTCAAGATCCAAACGCGTCCGTGTTTAGGTTTCTTCTTCATTCTTCTACCATAAAACCTTGAATCCTAGATATCAAGAGCAACCCGCTCTGATACCAATTGTAAAAACCTAATTGTAGGCTTCATAGATCGTTTTGCCCATCTAGGATATCATAACATTGATCACGCAGCGGAATAACAAATAAGAACAACAATGTTATGAACAAGGTTTTTATTCATAAACTAATAAACTATAAACTATTCGACTTTAATCAGTCGACTATGAACTATTACATAAACTAATAAGCTAACTATTAGACTCTCATTGGAGAGATCTAACTATGATGGATACTCAATACTAGACGCCTACCCCTCTTTATATACTAGAGGGGTTAGGGTTTACAAGACAAGATAAGATCAAATAAAATTAGGAAACTATAAATCAGCATTAACACCGAAAAGCTAAAACTTTTAAACCACGAAATGGAGGAGCTAACAGTAGATTTTTGCAAATTGAATACGGATGATGTCAGAAAAAGTTACTATGCTGAGGTAAAAAGCATAAAATCTAGCAAAATTGACTACGATAAGACCTATCACTGAATCTATGCTACGTCAAAAAACGAACCTCAAAGACAAATTTTGGAGCAATGTCTGAAGGAATCTAGCGAAATACAAGCAATCCAAAATGAGTGGATGGAAGAAAATCATGATAAGTACTGATCTAAGTTTAAAGATTCATCTATAAAAAGGCTAGATCAAAAATTAAATCACCTCGCTCAGTCAATTTCCACACACTACCCTAAGCACACTCTGACGCCTAAAACGAAGACATTTGGTGAAAAGGTAAAAAGGCGCATCCTTGAGGAAAATAAGGAACCAACTACAACTCATGATAAACCAAAACAACAACTACAAAAAAGTTTCTCATGAAATCATGGAATCACCCACACACTACTCCGTTACCCGTCAAAATAGACTTCCTCCAAAAGAAACTGATCCAGGAAGTTTCATCCTTCCTTGTATTATCGAAAACCACTCCATGAGTAATGCTTTAGCTGATCTAGGGGCAAGTATCAGCTTTATGCCATATTCCTTATTCAAAAGATTAGGACTTCGGAGCTTGAAACTAATTAAAATGACTATCGAAATGGCTGATAGATCCATGTAGTCTCCAAAAGGGATAGAAGAAAATGTTCTAGTGAAAATTAGTAACTTCATTTTTCCTGTTGATTTGTCATTCTTGAAATCATAGAATATGAAAATGTCCCAATTATCCTAGGCAGACCCATGTTAGCAACTGCTCATGTAAAGATTGATAACTACGGTAAAAAGATCTCCTTAGGAGTTGGAAATGATCAAGTAATTTTTAATATCAATAAGAAAGAATCGCATGCCTTTATTTCTCCTATTTGCGTTATAAACGAAGTAGACAAAACATAATAATTAGTCATGAATGACGAAAAGGTGAGGGACTTTGAAAATTACTTATCACCCGAATATGGAAGCCAAGATATAATTTCGCTCTCACCATCAGAATTAGCGAAAGACAAGAAAGAGTTTTGTAATGACGCTCTGTAATCCTAACAAAAGAATGAGCATAGGACTAGAAGAATTTGTTAATATAGACATATATGGGATGACCTGGATCCAGGGATTCTGTCCAATGAAAAGCTACAACCGAATTTTAAAAAAGCGGTGACAAAATCATTTTTACAAGCCTTGAAAATTTTTCAACTTTCTTGGAAAAATATAGGTTTGTTAGTGTGGTAACCCCCTATTTCGTACCACAAACCCCTTTCAACATAATATCTAGAAAATCCTATAACTCCATCATGAATCATGAGATAATGTATTCAGGAATTAACATGGTGGGACTTGCTAAAAATTTACGTGTGTTCATAGGAAACCACTAATTTTTAGTTGATTTCATCATCCTCGAAAACATTAGTGAATTTGTGGAAAAGGGATTAACCGAAGTTCTGTTTGGACAACCTTTTAAAGAACAAATAGGACTATTTGAAGACCGGGGTAAATGAATACTTTGGTTTAAAATTGGTAATGATAAAACAATATTTCATATGCTGCGAGCCGAAAAAGCCTTTAGAAAACTAACAGTAAAACAACATAACTCAATGGGACCACTATTAAAAGTCAGTGACGGGGATAAGAAAAAAGGAATCCATAAGCTTAAAAAAAGATTAAAGGATTTTACAGAGGTTACCTTAGTTTGGGAAACGAGTACAAATATGATCAGGAAGTTGTAGATTGGATTCAGGATATATTAATGACGGGATGACGTAGAATGGTCATGAGTCTAACTTAAAGACTCGGTAATAAACAAAGGTACTTGTCGGGAGGCAACCCATCTTTTATTTAATGAATTTCTTTTTGCATTAGTTGGTTTGCATGTTTCTTACTTTGTTTGGCAGAATCCATAAGCTAAGAGGCAATTCTCGAGACCGGCTCGACTCATATTCATTTGGTAACCTTGCTGAATTTGCAGCAATTACGCCGTAACCATTAAAGTTATGTCGTAACCACTACAGTTATGACATAACCAATTTCAAGGTTACGCCGTAACACCTTAAAAACTTAAAAATTTTACCATTTGATTATGACGTAACCATTATGGTTTTAAACATGTCTAAACCTTGTATAC
Source organism: Tanacetum coccineum (assembly GCA_026074375.1). Lineage (NCBI taxonomy): Eukaryota > Viridiplantae > Streptophyta > Magnoliopsida > Asterales > Asteraceae > Tanacetum > Tanacetum coccineum. The sequence continues at coordinate 14,233 of BQNB010001674.1, forward strand.
GTAAATGGACTTTGTGGGTATGTTCTCTGGAAGCCCTCACAATACTAAACTCCTCCACTTGGGTCACCAAGTGGTTTAAAAGGCTCGTTCCATATGCTAAATGCAACCATGATTCCTACGAAAGTGAGTTAGGTTTATTTTGTATTGTGCTATTGTGCTTTTATCCAGGTTTACTTACTTTTTGTATTTAATCGTTCACACTTTACTTACTCCTCCACTTGGGCCACCAAGTGCTATCACATTTTACTTACTTTTTGTATTTAATCGTTTAAATTATGAATCCTCTAAGAATTATAAGTTTTCAATATATGATTTCTTCTATCTCTTACTGTGTTTCCGTTACCATGAGCGGCTAAGCACTGAAAGTGCTAGCCTAGTTATGAATTTACTTTTGTTATGATTGTTTCCTGTTAAAATATGGTTTCTTTAGATATTCCTTAACTATCGTGTAACCCTGGGTTTTGGTAGTACGAGTGGTTTGGACCTAGCTTGCCCCATTAATAGATTACCTTATCATGATGGGATCCAATGGGTACTAGGAAGGATCAATAACTCTTTACCTGGTGTAGGAACTAACCGGTCACCGTACAAATCACTCGATACTTAAAAAGCACATGAACTCTTTTAGAGAGGGTTAATAATCTTTACAGGTTATTAGATATGTTTTGGGAATAGTTGGGATTAATCACTGCAACTTGGATAACCTACCTCCTAGATGATTCGGGACTGATTCGGAATCACACGGAGTATAGGATAGACTGTATATTCACATTCAAGTCTATCAACCTTAGAAACCATAAATGAAACCATAGTTTGAGATTGCACAGGAAATTGTCTTCATAACAATATTAATGAAGTAACTAGGTTAGCACGTTTTCTCTCTTGATATCTCCTATCCTTTTACTTTTCAGTTATTTATTTTATTGTATTGTTATTTATTTATTTCAATTTAAATAAAAAAACCATTTTTAAAACGTGACATTTCAAATTAAAACTAATTACACCTTAGCTCTTGGGACGACCTCGGATTTATCATTCTATACTACCCACGATCGGGTTCTCTGCCCGTTAGTGCGTCGTTAGGTAGATCGAGTTTTGTAAATTTAAAACTTGATAAAAATATATTTTAAAAGAAAATACGCATCAAGACATCATGCTCTAAGCCATGGTCCAAGTCTGCTTCCTCAAGCAACATCCACCATCTTAAATATGTCTACCATCCTCCTTAATAGCATTCGACTAGACCGGTTTGGAATGCTTCCTTGCAGGTTGATTAATATCCTAGTACCTGCAAGATCATCATGTGGATTAAAGTATAAAAAAACATTACCTGTATAACTGCAAGAAAGACTAATACCAAAAGCATAAACCTGGATAAAAGCACAATAGCACAATACAAAATAAACCTAACTCACTTTCGTAGGAATCACGGTTGCATTTAGCGTACACAACAAGCCTTTTAAACCACTAGGTGGCCCAAGTGTACGAGTGAAGTCTCATGAGGGTTTTCAGAGAAAATACCCACAAAGTTCATTTACCAATATACATGATTTTATAAAATTTCAAACATTTTAGTGGCTGGCAGGAGGGGATTACGGCGTAACTATCAAAGACAGTTAGGCCGTAATTATATGGCAATTTTTTTGAAAATTTTAATAGAATTAGTGACGGCGTAATCGTGGTGCGTTTTAAGTCGTAACCTCCTTAGTTACGCCGTAACTATAAGAGTTACGTTGTAACCTGCTGTATATCAGTAAGTATTTTACCACATAAAATGAGTCGAATGGCCCTCAAAATCCATCCCTTGTAAAACCATGTAAGAAAAATACAAAACCAACTACATACTAAACTAATAGGATAGGTCAGGTTGTCTCTCGAGAAGCAATTTTCTTTTTCACCAAGTCTTTAAGTTAGACTCAACAGGAAACTTGGACATCTCCACACATGTCCAATCCACATGTCTTCTTAACCTGTAAATAACTGCTCAACCTGTGCATTAAATGTGTAATGAAACTGAGCAATAGAAGAGAAGCATTCATTAATGACAAATACTTGACTCAGGAATAATACCACATGAATAAAAACATCAAGGTTGGCAGGCTCAATATTAAAACACATGCGGCATTAAAAAACATTTTCAAGCAATGCCCAAACTATATTTGGTGTCCGAAACCTGGTAACCACATATGTCGCAACAAGCACTACCAAGTTACGCCATAACCAAGTCTAAGATGAATTTTTTTATTTCAACGAAACCGATACCGCCGTAATCCTATGAACTGGTTACATCATAATATAACAAATTACGGCGTAATGAAAAGAGTTACACCGTACCAACACTCAATCAAACATGCAAACATATAGAAATAGGAGAAGAACAAAAGGACAAGCACTCACAAACACACAAACAAACACACATATATCAATCAAACAATCAAAAACAACAAAAACTGCTCCCCAACAACGGCACCAAAAACTTGATGCGTAATTTTTTTAAATAAAAACTACGTCAAGTTTTACATTTATAAAATACTAACTACCTCAACTATTCCTAGGCACTAAAGATCAGTGTACCCTATCGTGTATAGTGTAGTGATTGGTAAGTACGGATGTCGCCCCAAAGAATGGTTTGTGTCTCTAATTGTCTAATTGATTTTATTAATCTACCTAAGAAAGCAGGAAAGAAAGCATGTTTGAGTTTTTGAGATTACTATGGAGTTATTTTGGTGGTATGCCTTGATGTCAAAAAGGGAATTGGTATAGTGGTGGACAACTAGGAAGGAAGAACACAATTAATTACTATGATCTCTAGTGCAATGTCTTGTCGTAATCTTACAGCCACTTATTTTATGAGATACGCTTAATCCTAAATAGGTGGTTTCCTAATTAGCTTGCACACCAAGCCAGGTATTAATGTTAAGGGATCGCCTAATTTATATAGGACGAACGACTACAAGTATTGGTCAACTTGCAATCAATCGTGCATGCCAAGGTCTTTGAGATCATATAGATTCTTGACTACACTCAACCTCAAATCAATACCTACTCAGGGCATAAGGATCACTTAAATGCACTATATGAAATAATAAAGAAAGCGATAAAACAACGAGATCATAACTTAATAATCCAAAAGATAATTAAATAATTAAATGCCAATAAAAATAATAAAGCACAATTAATAACATAGCAACAATAAATTAAACTGCATGATCTGCTAAATCAAAATACTCATTGAATTATATTAACCAAAATAAATTGAAGTATGATTACAAACTGTGCTGAATTAATGCTCTCGATCCCCTAGCCGAACGTCATGGCAAACCCCGAAGGGTTTGGCCTACACCTATGCTCGAAAAGTGTCTTGTTCCCTTTTCTTGTTGGCGACTAAACCACCAGACGAGTACAGAATGAATAAATGATATCAATTTGATATCATATATATAGTAAAGGTAAAATTTCTTGGCGAGTTTGGCCCCTCTTCTTCTATGTAGTTTATAATTAATTCTTGAACTTCATAACTTTTGCGCATCTTTAGTCCTTGTGATGACTCATACTTTATGGCGTAACAGCATCGACCATGTTATGTTGTAAACCTTCTGACGCATCATTTCTTCAATTAGTATTAAAATATGTTACCGCGTAATTACATCGAAACGTTACACCGTAACCCTTAGTCAGCATCAATATTTTCTTTAATAAATATTTTATGGCAAAACTCCTGTGGAACGTTACGCCGTAATGCCTTCGTCAGCATCAAATCTTCGTTATTTATAATTGATTACGGCTTAATAATTGATTTCGACAACTTTATTCTTTTAAAATATAGTACCCTTACTAAATAATATACTAGTGGTACTATTCTTGGCCATTTCTTGCCTTTTTCTGTTCCAATGCCTCTAATTTCCTGAATTCGCAAAATAAATGAATTAAATACCGAATTCATATAAAAATGATATCAAGTAGGGCAATAAACGTAGAAATTTTTGATATAAAAAGTATTAAATATTTGATGTTATCAGATAAGTTCAAGGAACCTTCTTCACAGGGTTTCTAGCTTAAAATGTTGGATTCTCTAACGCATAAGCAACCGATTCACTATACTTGCTAGTTCTCATTACCGGAACATCTCAAAGCAAACATCACGATAAGATTGAATCAGTTAATTACTATCTGACAGATTGAGTCATCAATACGTGTTTATTCCCATGCCTATATGCCCTTTTGAGGCTACCCATGGACATAAGATTGAAAACTTGTTTGAAAATCAGAAGACATGTTAATGAATAAAGATTTTTAAACACATCGAAAGTTTTATGTTTTCAAAAACAACATCCGTCAATTCTTATTAATTTACACAGATTATATTTACATCTGTGTTGGACTCTTGTATAACTTATGTTCTTGATGATGAACAACAAATGTATATGGAATTGTGTCCTAATAAGATTTATTGATTAATCTCATTGGCTCTAGACTCTTTAAGTGCACATTTGTTATTTGGTGATCGGAGGCTGGAGCGGGCTGCCACCTTTTCAATATCAACTATCACGGAGTGAGAAAGTCGATAGAAACATGTTATACTCTATGAGAAATGAAACAGACTTCTTTCAGGAGAAGCCTGAGTAGCCGGGAGGGTTGTGCATTGCATCACTGGGTCCATGATGACTTGTCTTCAATACCAGAATTAGCTTTATTATTACCGCTAGATTATGCATTGACCCGTTTTCTGCCTAAGTGAATAGAGGGCTTCTTTATTTAGACCCTTTATTCTTTCAATTTCGTATTTTCATTATTAACCCCTTCAATCCCATTCTCACTTTACTCCTTTTTTCAATCATACCTAAGGACTTCTACTTTATCTATTGGAGTGTCCCTAGGTAGATCCCTCGGTTCTAGCTGGATCATGGAACAATACCTATCCTTAACCGCCTTATATCACCTAGAAGTATCATCTCTCGGTCGGTTATCAGGTATTACCATTGTAGCTATAAAACCATTGAAAAGTCATTCAGCATGTTGGAGAAATCAATTGATACACATTGAAAGCTTTTAGATTACCCAAAAATCCCCCTACATATATGAATCATATTAGGAAAGAGTTTTGCACATGCGAGGACGGAAACACACTTATATTTAAGAGATCTTATCCATTATAAAGCAATATTGATCACATTTTAATCACTATTCTCCCCCTCAAAAATTGCATATATGGTGACAATTTTTGATTTAACAAGGGAATTAAAATACAAGTTAATGTACGTTGATCCACTTGTAGAATGAACGAGCATAGGGAAAACAATTGATGACATCAAATAATGTCGCTTTTATAGCATCATTTATCCCATGATTCTTACCCATTTTCTATAATTATTGCATGAATTGGTACTTAATCGTTTATATTTAAGAATTGCAGTAATTATAGAGTACTTTATGAAGATTAACTAAATGGCGTAGCGCATTCTGGAGAAAATACGAAGCAATATGAGAAATTGTGCTGACTCTGACTATACACCGTATCCCTCAAGGAAGATACGGCGTATTTGTGCCCGCACTTCACAAGAAACCATGAAGAATTGATTTCTAATATGCCGTATCTAAGAAACTCAATACACCGTATCAATGGTCAAACATTGGAAGATTCTGAAAGATATCAACCGTGCTCCCTACTCTAAGAAATCCCCAAATACGTCATATCCCACATCGCATGATATGACGTATTGAGTCAATTTTTCCAAACCTATAAATACAAAAACCCAAAACTTAGTTTTTGTAGACATACGTTTAAAACTAGACTGATTTTACTCCAGAAGATCTAATGAAGCCATGAAGCACTTGTAAAGTGGTCCTAATTGATGGGAAAACTGGCTTATAATCTTTATAATCCACTATACCGTTCGGTTTAGCAATAGTTTAATCGTTCATACTATCCATTTTGTGAACTGTGACATGATATCAGCTAATACCTTAGGTTTAGCCAATTATAATAATTATAATGTTTTGATTTTCTTTATAATGATTGTTCCTATTCGTTGCTGTTTAGTATTTTTATCACTTATACCCGTTTTATGTGCTTATTTATTGTTTACCTATCTACAACTAGGTCGAGGTCCTACAAATTTAATGCATTGCGAACTTCATATTGTTTTGGTGCTAGGCTAAGAGTCAGGATGAGAAAACATATAACACTTATTCATATAGATAGAATAATAGGATCACCAATAGAAAGCCCTGTTTTGATTTATGGTTAAGTAGATAGGTAGACTAAGCCAGTGAATTAGCATTACACATAACTTTCTTTTTCCATAGGTAGTTAAGTGGGCGTGGACTACTAGTATATGAATTTCATTTAAGCAGTAAGTTGGTAAAGCCTTCATGAACTAGGATTCAATATAACCACCAATATAGTTTCCTAGATAGATTATAATCAACGGTGTGAGCTTTATGCGGGTTTAGGTTAATTGTGACAGGATTAACTAGCGACAAACCTCGAGTCTAGGGAGAAGATCCACCTAACTCTGGAATGATATACCACCAACGAATTAATAAAATCATTGCACAAATAGACAATCAAGGCATATTATTAGATTAAACTGGCTAATATGTTTTCCTCAGATTTGACTGCTTCCCAATCTTTTGTTAATCATTTGTGTGCATTATTTATCATCACCTTATAATAATTAGAACTAAACTCGTACCAGTCTCTCAGGCAGAAAATCTCCCTTTACGTTAGTTTAGGTTTATTTAGAATAACTAGGTTAGATTAGTACTAAACCTAGATAAATAAAATACCAGCAAAATTAAGAGTTAACTTCCACTCTTAGTGATCGACACCCTACTTACCAACGAATCTACATCTGATTGGGTACACTGCTCGTTAGTGTTATTTTTAGGTATAGTCGGCTAAATATAAATATAAAACTTGATAACGTAAATTACCTACTCGCAACGACACATCAACAATGTTGTTTGAATTTGACATGCTACATTATTTTTCATAAGAACCACTTGTAGATAATTTTTCGATTTATGAAATTTATGCTCCCTTTCAAAATAGATTAGAGTGAACACTTAGAGTGGGGGTTTGTTGAGCACACAATTTTAAAAGATTTTGAGTATATCTTTTAAAAATATTTGAAAAATTATGCTCAACAGGAAAATGATGTTGAATTTATCTTATTAATTATCATTTCATTAGTACTTCTCTTAGCATTCAACACTTTGTAATGTTTTATATGAATTTGCCTAAGACTACAAAGATAATAAACCTTCCCGTTGTGAGAATAATGTACATAGATGAACATTTTCCTTTCTTTGAAATCCGGGTCCTAAGCTGACATTTACTTAGAAGTCTACAACACAAAATTTGAAGAGACATGTTTTGAAAGCTTTAGAAACTCTCGCTTGAACTTCATTTATACATTCGTGTTAATGTTAATCAAAATTTCTAGGTACGTAAATGTTATCGATTGTCGAGAGACACGTCAGAGAAGATTATTTTTGGTATTTTTGAAATTTTTCGATTTTGTATTTTGCTTTTATAGGTTTTATAATTTTATATTTTGCTTTTCTGATAAATATATACAGTTATGAAATGTTTTAGACACACAAAGTAGATGAGAGAGAATGTGTCTAATCGCATTAAGACTTGGTTTGAAAAACTCCCCCTTAAAAATTGATCCACTTATAAAAAATTATTCGAATTTTGAAAGTGTCATGAGAAGGGAGTGTTGAACACAGAATTTTAAAAGATTTTGAAAATCCTTTTGAAAATTCTTGAAAAATTGTGTTCATCTATTTTGAAAACTAATGATACTTGAGCTCCAAAGACTTTGAATGTCTTTGAATTGACGTTTTGTGTCAGCTCAAGTCTGAGAAGTTGTTATCTTCTCATTGAGAGGATAAATGTACATGAGTGCACACTTTCCTTTAAATTTGAAGAACGAGTCCTAAGCTGACATTTAATTAGAAGTCGAATGTCCCGAGCAAGAATATTTTTGAAAAAAATGCTCAGGACGGAGAATATTTCTCTTCTTTTAAAGGTAAAGCGCACTAAATCGTACACTTCCCTTTTCTTTAAAGCTCGGGTTATGCACTGAAATGTAGATAAGCCATTCCTTGATGCCCAGGTTTTGAACTGCGTTGTTCAAAAGCCATTCCTTGAACCCCGGTTTATGAACTAAAATATACATAAGCCATCCCTAGACACATTTAGAGAACAGCAAGTGGATAAATACATCTATTCTGCCTCCGACGTCTCGTAAACCTTCCAAGAAAAGACATAGAATTTGGAAACCCTTGGCTTGTAGGTTCCTGAGGGTTAGAAGCACTTGCATTATCACACACAGATGTGTCAGGCCACTCCAACCCGTCAAGAGTCTTGCCTGTTCTTTTAGACCACAAAGTGAAAATAATTCGCTAGTCTACGCGCGCTGAGAGAGATTGCGGAGAACCACACACAGCACAATCGCCTACACACAGCGCGCACTTTCCTCCACACATTCTTACGAGCGTGTGAGTGCGCGTCGCGCGTGAGCGAGTTGCACGGGCAAACACGTGGAGCGCCAGAGACTTCTATAGCAACGATAGCACCGGCCACTCGTCGCGCGAGATCTCTCCAAACGCGGAATTTGATTATGTAAGTTCTAGAATCCACCACACACACACACACACATCTCTGCGACGCCTCGCCCGCACGCTATAGAGAGAGCGAGAGAGCGTACTATCTCCACACCCCCTCTCATCTCTGCCTTAGCGCAACCTTTCTTAATCTTCTATCCTCTGAGAGAGCGACAACAAGGGCGAGAGGCCCCTCGCGCTGACGAAGCGCCCTATTCTTATAAGAAATCAAACATTTCTTACATGGAGGCACACACCAGTCAGTAAACCTGCGGGGGGGGAGAGTGACTTCTCTCTCCTCACACTAGCACACAGGAGAGGGTCGTAGAGGAGAGGAGGTTGGGGGTGGATGTGACGGAGATGGCGAGTGGAGCGCGATATAGTCACAATGAGAGAGATCTTCACTATCCACCACTTCAATAATCGAGTGAGCGCGCGAGCGCAGCGAGAGATGAAATATCGATCTCTAGCTACTAAGACAGGTCTCAAGAACATCTATGGGTGAGTGGAGGGTGACTCTAAAGAGAACAGCGGTTAGACGTAAGGGTGTGAGCGCAGAGTGCGAGAGAGCAGAAACCCGCGCTCGACATCCACTCAGGCGCTATCGATATGCTGATAAACAGGTAGAGTGGCTGGCACGAACAAGGCAGATTGTCCACTAGAACCGGGAGAGGCGAGCAGGTGTCTCTACAGAGAGAGGAACTGACGCAGCGAGTGAGAGAGGTAAATACATCAAACGTACCAAGCAAATAAGCACGAACTAGCGCTACGAAGCCGGACCTATCTTAGAGAAGGATGGGTTTGGGTGTGGGGAAGAGTTAGGGTTGATTTTTATTGGTGTGTTGGAGGAGGAGTAGTTGTGAGTATGTTAGGGGGAGGATGGAGAGGGGTTGCTAAGGTGGGTGTTGAAGTTTATTGATGTGGGTTATGATAGGGGGGGTGGGTGTGTTAGGGGGAGGGGAGGGGGGTTAAGTGGTTTGTATGGGGGGGTTTTTGTATTTGTATGTGGGTAAGTTGGTTGAGGTGTGGAAGATAGAAGGTGGGGGATTTAGGTGGTGGACAAAACCCGTAACGTTCTCTGTAGGGTTATGTGGGCAAAAACGGGGTATGTATCGAAATGGGCTCTTAACGTGGCAGTTTCATAAAATGTATCAATTTCATTTTCCTTGCAAAGAGTCAGTTATGATTTTGGTTTGAGCTGTAACCACTACAATTAAACTCGTAACCAATTTCAAGGTTACGCCGTAACACCTTAAAAACTTAAAAATTTTACCATTTGATTATGACGTAACCGTTATAGTTACACCATAACCACCTTTTGAAATTTTAAAAATTTAAGTTTTAAACATGTCTAAACCTTGTATACGTAAATGGACTTTGTGTGTATGTTCTCTGGAAGCCCTCACGAGACTAAACTCCTCCACTTAGGCCACCAAGTGGTTTAAAAGACTCGTTGCATATGCTAAATGCAACCATGATTCCTATGAAAGTGAGTTAGGTTTGTATTTCCTATACACTTCTTGTAGAACGATTTTATCCTTTGGTTTGTTTCTGTGATCACAAGGGATAAAGAGCTTGCAGGAAGACAGAGATAATCTTATAGATTTCCGCCTAAGTTCAAATCTCGAAGCAATGCTCAGGGAGTTTCTTGTCTTAATTCTACTCTTTTCTTATTATTTTCATTTCCTTAATGTACAATAGGGACATTGTACAAATCCAATGGGGGGATGGGAGTAGAATTAATACATGACGTTTGTTTTGCCTTTGATTTTCTAATTTTCTTTGTAAATTATGCCAATTTTGAAATTTTTGACAAATTTTTCTTAAATAAACTAGAATTAATCTTTGTCGAATGCACATTACCCTTTATTAATATTTTGTTTCCATTATATTACTCAAAAATCCACCAAAATATTGAGTATGTCGGTAGTATTGTAGACTTTAGAACTTGGCATGTACATCATTTCGAGACCTAATTGATTAGCAGGAATATATAGTTCAAGAAAGCAACACTTAGGAAATCACCCAAATAGCATATATGTGTGCGTTTATCATCTTGTTACACTGACTTGTCGACCTCCTATGATAAACCCTTATATTGCACTCATTATTTGTGCAAGATACCCTTAGATCACCCATGTTAAACCAATCTACGTTTTAAACCTACTCTATATGTTTCGTTACACCATTTCACCTTAGCCTACACGATAGTCTTTATTTTCTTTGTGTTGAAATCTCTGGCTATTTAAGTCCATCGTTCGGGGGAATGGGAACAAGAATTATATACTTTCATGGAAGACCAATCATTTATGATCTATCAAGACCCCCCTATACCACCACTTTCAACATTGTTTATCTCAAGTGGGGGGGATATACGTATAATATCGAATGTCGCAGGGGAAATAATTAAAGATATAAACCCCTGTAGCATTTTCATATTTACCATGAAGAAAAGAGGATGCAACAAAAAGGCCACCATGTGCTAAAAATGTAAAGATGGTGCAAAATAAAAATAAATATATAATAAGAAAATGAAGCTAGTAGCCCATAATTGCACCAAGACATATAGGTAAAGCTGGAGCTAGGTACCCATTATTACAACCAATACTTAGAAGAATGAGCTAGGAGCCCATTTTTGAAGATCAAATCTTTAGACGTGAAACTCTTGGATCCATGGATGGACATAGCTAGTTATGACAATCTTAATTACTTAGACTATTGTTTTGTGTTTTTACATTCTCAACCATATATGTGGTATCCCATGTTGTATCAATAACCCTTAATCACCCCTTTAAACCATAATAACCCTTGTTTTGCCTTTTAGAATCGCATTTAGACCCTAAATCTAACTAGTGCAGATTTGTGTAACTACAAGCATATGATATAATACATGCTAAACGTGCAATTGAGCGATCACGGCCCAAAAATGAAACACTTAGACTAGTGGAAGTTGATGACTTTTTTATCCCATTTTTCGTAAGGAGTTCGGCTTTGATGTTTTCTAGCATAAGAGTTTTATAAATTCATTTTCCTTGAAGTTATTCTCAAGAAATCTTTTTATGAAATGTTTAAAAGGTTCTACTTGAGGGCAAGCATAAGTCAAGTGAGGGGAGGGGGGTGGGTATTTGAATAACATCAAATCTTTAATACGTTTTGGTGACAAAATACCCCCCTAAAAAGAAACAACCTACAAAATGTGTCACTAACCCTCGAAAAACGGATATTTCTAATTGTTTTGTATTCAGGTGAAATGCAAGAAAGTGACAAGAAATAAGGGAAAAGGACTTAAAGTTTAAATTCTAAAGAATGTTATGGTGTAACACCAAAAATGGTTACGCCGTAACATAAATTAAGCAAGTACAAAGATCAAGGAAGACTTTACGACGTAGCACTGTATCTGGTTACGTTGTAACCCTATATTTGGAAGGAAATCTCGTCAAAGTTATAGTTACAGCATAACACCTAATCCAGTTACACCGTAACCATAAAGATCCACAAATATGGAATAAAGATCACGTACATATGGAAGTTATATGAAGGTTACGGTGTAACATCATATCTGGTTATGCCGTAACAGCTGCTTAATTATGAATGTCTTGTAATTTGGGTATGGCGTAACACCTTTATTGGTTACGTCGTAACAAGTTCAATATCTATAAATAGAGGCCTCATTCAAGCTATTCGGACATCACTTCCTCCATAGCCAATTGGAGAAGCGACAAAGGCTTTCAACCTTTAAAGAATTCCACCTGAACTCCAAGGGAGATCACACTTTACTTAATTTTTGTATTTAATCATTCAAATTACGTATCCTGTAAGAATTATGAGTTTTCAATATATGATTTCTTCTATCTCTTACTGTGTTTCCGTTACCATGAGTAATGTTATTCCAGCTATGTCTTGTAGGTCCTCCATCTTTAATATGTTTTGTCATAATCAACTCAAAGTATAATTCCCAACATATTCCTTGACTATCGTGTAACCCTGGGTTTTGGTAGTACAGGTGGTTTGGACGTAGCTTGCCCCATTAATATAATATCTTGTCATGATGGGATCCAATGGGTACTAGGGAGGATCACTAACTCCTTACCTGGTGTAAGAATCGACCGGTCACTGCACTTATCACTCGACACTTAAAAAGCACATGAACTCTTTTAAAGGTGGGTTAATAATCTTTATAGGTTATTAGATATGTTTTTGGAATAGTTAGAATTAATCACTGCAACCTGGATAACCTACCTCCCAGATGATTTGAGACAGATTTTGAATCGCAGGAAGTAAAGGATATACTATATATACATATTCAAGTCTATTGACCATAGAAACCGCTAATGAAACCATAGTTTAACATTGCACACGAATATGTTTTCATAACAATAGTAATGAAGTAACTAGGTTAGCATGTTTTCTCTCCTGATATCTTAAAAGCCTTTTATTTTTAGCAATTATTTTATTGTTATTTATTTATTTCAATTCAAATCAAAAACTATTTATAAACCGTGACATTTCAAATTAAAACTAATAACTACTTAGCTCTTGGGACGACCTCGAATTTACCAATCTGTACTACCCACGATCGGGTTCTTTGCCCATTAGTGAGTTTTCAGGTAGATCGAGTTTTATAAATTTAAAACTAGAATAAAATATTTCTTTAAAAGAAAATACACATCATATTTCTTAGCTGTTCGTGAAGATTACAAGACAGAAAAGCTGCAAAACTTTACATCAACAAGATTATAGCAAGGCACGGTGTGCTTGTCTCAGTTATATTGTTACACCCCCAAAAATGTGTCACAGCGAAATTATGTCCGGGGGCGTTACTTTATAATACAATGGCACAAGATACAAGAGAACGACATCTAAATGTATCATTTGAAAAGTAATCTTGTTGATTTCTTTGAAATTGATGTAACATTTGTCCCATAATTGCATCACAATGAAAAGCTTGAAAATAACCCAACGAGATTTGATCATTTGTATGTAAGTAGAAATCCATAAATGAAATCTTGTAAATTTTTGACTCCATTGCACATCAAGTAAGTCAAGCATCTAATTCACCTGAGAAAAACATGCTTAAAAGTGTCAACATTAAAGTTGGTGAGTTCATAGAGTTTTGTAAGTATAAATGTAAATGTTGGAATCCAAAGATTTATAAAGTATGTATGATTATTTCAATCCTTATAATAATCGTCAAAAATGTAAGAGTAAATGTAGAACCAAAAGAGTAGTGTTTATTGCTTCGCCGCAATATAATGAAAAGTGTTCAGAAATTAGTAATGTTCAATAAGTAGTATGGACAGTGAAATCGTTGATTTTCCAAAATGTATGGGTCTACTATAACAGATACAGTACCACATAAATAATATCTACTGTTGCGCTAAGCTCATGACACTGAAGCTCGACATCTATGTATGCAATTTAATGCAAATAAAGGCCCGTGTAGATGTTCAAACCCGTAAACATCCAAATTGCTCCGACATGTATGCATTCGTGTTTCAGTACTGTCGAAACTAGTGAGAGCTACTCACCCGAACAGGGATGTCAATCCCAAATAGATCTATTTATACACTCGCGCTTCCTCAACCGGTCCTCCGGTCAAGAATTTAACAGTTCATGATAATGGGCAATGGTGGGTTATGTTACTTAGGCACATGTAAACAGGAGATGATAACCGAAAACACTTGTGTCCAATAAAAATTAACCATTGTATTCGTAAATAGCTTTGAGTACTTAAATCCATAAGTAGAAAAGAGTGTGATATAAATCAAGTAATTGAGTTTGTAATGAGTATGTAAACAATTTCGTAAACGTGTATGCAAATGAGTATGTGACAAAGTATGAAACCAAGTTTGTAATCAACCATGTAATTGTGTTTGTAATGAATTGCAAAATCAAGTATGTAAACCAAGTGTGTAGAATAGTATGTAAAAGATATTGTAAACGAACATGTAAATAAGTTGTATTGAGCATGTATTCTCCCCCGAGATTTGTAAAGTAAATGTAAAACAAGTGAAAGAGGGGCTATAAACTCACTGTAAATGAATGATTGATTATCTAAATCAAATAAGTGGATCGTCTCGGCAATCCGAATGCAACCTAATTAATTATAGGTCGTATAAGTATAATGTATTTCATATAAATAAAACATCACATGTTATATAGTTACACCACCACCTAATAGTTTTTATTAAATCTTTAAAAGTTAAATTAATAATTAACTCGTGCTTTGTTAAATAAAAGTATGTGTATTTGTATCCGTAAAGAAAATATTACTTTTCATTTGCTAATGTACCATTTGTAAAACATGCATATCGTAACTAACTATTACGTTTGTATTACCCGGACTAACTATAACATTACGAGTAGTAACCATTATTGTACTACGAGTACTAATGACAATATTACTCTACCAGAAGTAACTAATATGCTACCAGTAGTAATGACTATATCTACCAGTAGTAACTATGAATATAATATTCCTAACATATATGATTAAATGTTTTTATTGAATTACATAATGATACTTCATTATTAATTTAATTGTTTTATAAAAATAATGTATAAAAGTAAAAATAGTGCGCGTGATTTTAAAACCTCATATCTTTATCGTTTTAACTCCGATTTATACGTTTCGTATGTCCACGACTTCGTATTAAGAAAATCTATCAAAATATCATATTTATGGTACTAAGGGTACAAGATGTGTAAGGTTCTCTCCTTCTCCATAGGAGGAGGGATGAGACTTTAGTGGGTGAATTTAACATGTGCTTATTAGAATTGAATTTTTGAATTTGGTTTAATTATTTACAAATGTATATCCGACCATGGTAGCTTAGTGGGTAGGAAATGAATTAATTTTAATGTATTGGGTATAAAAGTAGGTATTTGTTTAAGTATAGGTGGGTATAGGTGCTTATGGGTATGCCCGAATGTAATTTATTGCGAAACGTAAGCGTTTTACGTAACCAACAAAATAAATTATGAAAAGTTATAAATTATACTCCTTATAATCATATAACACTTGCTTGATGTAAACTTTATTTTGTTTGGTGTCCGTTTACGTTGAATGTTGATTTTTAGTTTACGCGATTTAACTATACGATAATAATTAAAAGTAAACGCGCAAAACTCTAAAAATAAATAATGAAATAATTGATGTCGTAAATGACCTGAAAATGAGAATTGTTACAAACATGATAAATAATTTATTAAATACTTTTATTTAATAAAAAGTGATAATTTAATATAATTAAATTATTTTCGTGTCGGTATGCGTTGTACGCGGTTTTCAAAATTTGCGAGATGTCTTCTCGTTTTCATTTCAAATAAGTTGGAAAAATAAACGTGTAAATGAGACATGAGTAATAATAAATATGATTTATTATTTAAATATGTTTCAAAAATTTACCGGCTACGCGGCAATCGTTATTATGTGACCGTAAAAGGTCAAAAAGTTAAAAAGTCATGTCCGACCCAAAAAGTCAAAGAGTAAAGTAGTAATTTAAAATTTCTAAAATTGCCGGTTGTTACAGTACCTACCCATTAAAGGTATCTCGTCCCGAGATTCGATTTGTGTCAATCGATCATGTGATCATGACAAAGATTTAAGATTTAATAAACCAGTTTTGAACATGACGTTGATAACGTTAGTTAGCAAAATTTGATCTTTTGACGCTTCTCAATATACCAAGAATTTTGGCTAGGTTTGATCAGGATATTTAATCCATCAAAATATGTATCTCTAAAAAGATATCACTTTAGGTCTTATGGCTGATATAAACGCGTTATGAAGAAAATATCTTGATAGTGACAGCGTCAAAGGAGAAAGTGTAGTCGCGTGGGTATGTCTATATAATGTTTTAAATGTTCAAGGACAGAGTCTAGTTCCAGATATCTATAATGTTCGATGATTTACATTAGACGAGGCTTAAGGATGTAAGTATTCAACTTACTTGGCAGTACTAGGATGTGTCGCGACCTAAGTCTGTTGTACTATTGGTCTGAAATGAATAGTTCGACTAGATGTTTCTTTGATAGGTGCTTATCTGGTTTAAGGGGGGGTTGTATTACCTATTGGATAAAGTCGTACAAGTTGGGACCGCTCTAGGACCCAATAACAGTAACCATAACAATAATAACTATAACAAACGGTGATGGGATACGGGAAGTGAGAACATTTCGAGAAACAATATCCCCATAATAAAGTTCAACAAATGGGAGGAGCTCGCAGGAGAGATTATGTGATAGGCGTTGGAATATTGCACTTGATCGTTAGTTCGAGGATGAATCAAATTCACTAGCTCAAGAGTACACAGGTCGGTTAGCTCCACAAACAGTTCGTGATCGCAAGGATTTGTAACGGCAAAAGTAATAACTTAAGAATAAGATAAGGTAGTTCAAGTGAGGTCTTAAGATTCTGCTGAGTGGTAAGACACGATTGTGTTTCTAGACCCCTTTTTTTAACGGGTTCTGGTGATTATCGGGTTCGAGTTCATACTCGTGTCATATTGGATACCATTAAGCCCACTCATTTATAATTTATTATTTGCATAAAGAAGCGTCCTAATTTATGTAAATAATGAATTGATAAACTTATGGTTCGGTGATTTACAATTTCTATATTTAACTGAAGAGGCGTCCCAATCCTGTTAAATAAAGAGATTATAAATTATCCTACTTAATAATTTCTGATGCAACACGCGTACACACAAAGTTTTCAAGGTGGTAGATGACATTTTCTTCAACAATGTGGATTTTAACATCAATGTATTTCACTAACGTAACTTCCAATGGCTCATCAGATAAACACTCTGTTAGATTGGATATATGAAACGTGCTATGAACCCTGCTTAACTGTTGAGGTAGTTCGAGTCTATAAGCAACGGTTTTCCCACTTTGGTTGAACACCTTGAAATGACCCATATACCTCGGGGTTCAACTTTCCCGTTTTTCAAAACGTACGACCACCCCTTTCAAGGTGATACCTTTAACATAACTTCTATCACCAACTTGAAATTCTAGTGCTTATTACGACTCACATTCGCGTAACACTTTGGCGATCACGACAGCTTGCATTCTGTTCTTAATTTGGACAATCTTCTCTGTTGTTTCATGAACAAGTTCTGGACCGGTGATCCCGAGCATCTCCGACGTCGCCCAACCACACAGGCGATCGACACTTTCCCCATAAAGTGCCTCGAATGGGAAGCATAAATACTGAGCATGGGTAGCTATTTGTTTTTACGAACGAGAATACTATCAGCGGTACTGACCTCCCAAACCATATCCCAAAGTCTAATCACACCATCGCGTAACATATCTTCAAGAGTTGTATGGTACTTCGCTTTGTCCATCATCTCCGGATGGTAATGTGTCGTACTCATATCCAGCCCGAGAACCCGATAGCTTCTGAAATGACCTTCCAGAAGTTTGACGTAAACCGGGGGTCACGATCGCAAATGATCGAGACTGGTATCCCATGCCTTGTGACCACTTCTTTCAAGTACAGTCTTGCTAGTTTGTCCATAGGGTCAGTTCCCTCTATTGGTAAAATAGTGTGCAGACATAGTGATTTGGTCTATAAATTACCCATAGGTGTCGTTTCCACTTTGCGTTCTTTGGGAGTATTGGAGACAAAGGTCTATAGTGATATATTTCCTATTCCCATTGAGGAATCGCTGGTTGTAACCAGTAGGCCAGAAGGTTTTTTGGGTGTTTAGTCTTTAACTTTAAACACGTCAAACACTTGCAAACATAGGTGGCAATGTCAGCTTACCATGTTAGTCCAACAGATATATTTGCTTCATGTTCCTGGTACATTTTATATCGGAACCCGGGTGAACAGAATACTTTCGACGGTGAGACACAGTGCATAATCATAGTTCTTAGATCCCATAGCGCGGCAACCAACTCCGTTTTTATAGACACAATGTTCCGTCTGCAGCGTTCCAACTCACCTCTTGGCTTTTCTTGGTAGTGCGCAGTGACATAACCTCTCCGCGGGCAAGATCACTCGCATCCATCGATCGCCTCCAAGCCTCTCGGGACAATCTAGCCTCTGTCTCCATCTGATGACGTGTATATGCATGTGCTCGTCTGTCTCTAAACAACATATTGAGCCGACCAGCCAATAACTGTCTCTGACTCTGCTCGTCGTCTAACCTCGTATAAACCTCATCCGTGTCCTGCCTAACCCTAGTCTCAAATGCTGTCATATGTCGACCCAACTCTGTGTCAGTACTAACTGGTGCCCCCTGAAGGGTCTCAACTATCTCGTCCCACGAGTCGGTGATCCCATATCCAATCTCTCTCTCCGGATCACGCCTGATCTCCCTATCCATAGTAGCTACAAAGCCATAGTCTGCCCTAAGACCTCTAGCCGGTCTAGCAGCAGCAGCAGATGAGCTCTCTCCTACCTCGTATCCAGGACCAAGAGCGATACCTAACCTCTTCCGAGGTGGTAAGGTAACCTCAGGTCTGTCCTCCCTACGACTAGCAGAGGGTAGTAGCAATGGTGGTGATGAAGTAGGAACTGATATGGGCAAGGGTGGTGGTATCCCTAATGATGGTGCATTCCCCTTGGTCTGGTGGGGAGAGTATAAAGGTAGTGGTAAATGGTAGAGAATTGGGAATAGATGTGGCCTCAACTCTCATCCGGATCATCGCAGCTCGATAGCCCAATGAACAAATGGGGCTAGGAGGTGGTGCTGGTGATAACACAGGTGAGGGTGGTGATAGTGGTATCGGATGGGACAAGGTATCTGGGAAGTGGCTAAAGTACCCATGGGGTGAGTGGTGATGATGGTGGGGTAGATATAGAGAGAATTCTGGCAACATCTGCATCAGACCATAATGGTGTAGGTACCGGAGCTGGAATAGAAATCCTAGCTGTCACATGATATGCAGGGTGTGGTGGTGGTGCAGTCGCAGACTCATCAGTCTCGAACGGCTTTGTCTCCTCCGCAGATGGGGCCTGATCAGTAGCTGGTAAAGCAACAACTACAGAGTCGGCAGGAACTAGGTGCTCCTCCTCCTCCTCATCCCCATCAGCCTCCATGTCAACATCATCATCCTCATCCTCCTCTGATGGCTCATCCTCATCGTCTCCGTCATCTCCTCTATCAGCAGAATAGTCAACAGGATCCTCCTCGGGGTCCTCATCATCATCCTCCTCTGGGTCCGCCTCAGGCTCGGACTCCGGGACATAGTCAGGTGACTGAGCAGTGGGTGAGGCATCCTCAGCACCTGGCTGATCCTCAGCAACAATCTCATCATCAGCATGCTCTGGGCCTGGAACATAATCTGGCGAAGGTGGTGCCTGCTCTGGCTCCTCAAGGCCAGGCACATAATCTGGAGAGGGTGGGGCCTGAAGAGAGGCCTCCACGTATGGGTCCTCTGGCATCCCAGGCAGCTCAAGGTACTCGTGATCATCGGCTCTCGGTGATCCTATGTCTGATAAATCCTCAAATGGGTTGGAAACCTCCGTGTATGTAATCCCCGATTCATCCGAATCTGACATGACTAAATCTGAAAATTAAAAATAGCTTATATTAGTATTTAATATAAGACTCTTATAGTAATATACATTTATATCCTAAACAATTATAATCAAAATATGAATGGCATCTAGTCCAACCAACTAATGCAACAAGTAGTGTATGCATGTAGATGTATGCACATTGTATGCCGTGGTAAAACCCCGTTGTATGTAATTGTTGGTTGAAAATGGGTCATAGTCCAGCAAAAATATTTACCTGGTTCTATATAACCTTGGCTCTCATGATACAACTGTAACACATCCCAAATTGGGTCGCAGATGAAAGCGTAATAAGGGTCCGGGGCGTGTTTACTTTCATAGAGCAATAACACAAGATGTATATAGAATGGACCAAAAAAGTCATTTTAAAACGATACATTGGATTAACCAAAGTATTTTTACATAAGCCGAAGCTTTCACTTGTTCACTGTTCAAAATACAAGAGATTTATAGCCCAAACAGTATACAAAATGAATGCGACAAAAATCTTAACAGTGCTTGATATTCCCAATCAAAAACCACCAATGTATCCCTTACACCTCGTGCTTACTGATCCCCTGAAAAACATTCCTTTAAAAATGTCACAATAAGTTTGGTGAACTTCATAGTTTGATAATCATATAAAGTAAGGACCAACACAATATTTCCCAAGTGTAATAAAAATGCAACAGATGCATACATCATATAAAAGTAATTACGTTGCTCTAGAAGCTCAAGACACAGAAGCTCGACATAAATGAATAACCATATACATGGCCCTACATTGCCCGTGTATGTGTCTAACTGCCGCAAACATCCTAAGATACGACATGTATACGTTTCGTTTTCCCTCAGTGATTGCTATTCACTCGAACGGGGATGTCCAATCCAATAGATCCTATCAGTATCAATTCCGCGCCTCTACAATCCAGTAAACAGACAGTTTCTGATAGATGGGCTTAAACTAGGTTTATCGCTACTTAGGCACATGTATCATAATATGAAACTTAACACACTTGTGTACCCCACCCCCAGTTATAAACCATTCATGTTTCTCACCCCAAAAACTTTGTAAAACAAAAGCATGTAAAAACGTGGGCTATGAACTCACCTTTGATGAGCGATAAAGTATTGTCTCAGATAATGCGCCACGCAAAACGTCAGATGCAACCTAATTAAATATTCGTATAAGTACAGTACTTTGATTTACAATATCATATAATCCATATAGCTCATCATACTATCCGTTCAGGCTATCATGAATTAAGTAGGGGACATGGTATAGAACATATGAGGAACTAGGACACTTTAAATCGTAAATCCAACAACTCGTCGATACGCCACCCCGAAGAGGCCTCATTATGAAACTACCCTAGTAATATAGAACTTTGCTAACTAATACCCACATATAGGTCTAAATAGGATCAATCACCATCTAATTGTTTTTGTTAAAATGCGATTAATAAGTTTAAAAACGTTTATAATTACCGTGTAGTAAAACCTGACGTAAACTTTCCGCTATTAGTTCGATTTTGACGTTTCTTATGCCTACGCTTTCGTATTAGGACGAGTTATCATAATTTGACATTTTCATATTTTTGACCATCTGATGAACAATATCTTTTACTGTTCATACCAGTTATAAAGTTATTTTTATAGTTTTAATTATCGTAAAACCCGTAAACGTCATATTTTATTCGTTATAGCTCCGTTTTTAGTGATTCTTTCGAGCACGTTCTCGTAATTGAAAGTTCTACTTATTTATGAGGTTTACAAAAATAATTATTTCTGTCATGAACAGTAACTTTTATAAAAATAGTTTTATAAAAGTATTAATTGTCGTAAACTCGCGAAATTCATAACTCGTTCGTTATTAATTGAAAAATTACGATTCTTATCATTTTGGAATCCTAAAAATATGTATAATTTGTTAAAAATACCAAACTTTCTGTTTGAATAATTTTTATAAAAAGTTTTTATAAAAATTCTTTTACGACTTCGTTTATTAACGTATAACTTGTTTTTACCGTATCTTTTTCGTTATTAATCCGTTTATCAAGTTTCTTACATGCCCGGATTCGTCTTGAGATGTATTATCTTTATAAAATGTAAAATCCACTGTTTGAAATTCGAATTATAAACAGCCCCTTAAGAATCCATACTTATACTTTTATTTAAAGCTTATTTTAAAAGTACTTTCATTTTTTTTGTAACATACCACAATTCTCATATACCATATTTAATTATAAGTGATTCAATAATAATTGTCCAAAAGATATAATTCTTTGCCCAAAAGTCCAAGGTGACAAGATTACAAATTCCAAAATAACACTTAAAAAACCAAAACTGTCATTAAGTAACCCTAATTTACTAGTTTTGTATGATAAACATTTTTAATACATAACCAAGAGGTAGTACAAGGCTTACAACCCTTTGTAAACTTCAAATTTAACCACCATAGAACATGTGTACAAGTCCCCAATAAATCAAGTTTTTACAAGAAAAAGTCCATTTTAACAATTTTAAACATATCCTAAAGGGGATTATCACTTAACATAGCACATCATAATACATAAAAAATCATAAAATAAAAGTATTAAGTTTTAAGAAGAACGCTATGATTTAATGATGTGAATGAGAAATTAGTGGCTAAACCCTTGTTTATGACACAAAACCAAGAGCATGCACAATGTGAAACCCTAATTAGGTATAAGAAACCTTAATCCTTCCAGTTTCTTGATTAATACTTGAAAAGTTAATCCAAACTTGCTTTGTGAACATCTTAGAATATCTTGGATTATGATGTAGTATAATTTGTGTATATAGGTTGTATAAAATTTTTTGTATTATTTTGTTGGATGGTGTTTTTTCAAGCCGTGGGGCTTAAGGGAGCAACAAGGGAGGAGTTTTTGATTCTTGATAAGTGATTATAAGAGTATGTATGATATACACACTAGGTACTTTATGCAATATATTGGGATGGAATGTCATAAATTAGCAATAGTAGTCTTAGGGATAAGGTTCATGGTCTTAAGGAAGAAAAATAGTCAAGGAAACAAAGTATGGCTATGTTTAATGAGCAAAAGATGTACAAAGACTACTTGCAAGATTTTTCTTATATTTCTTTGTATAAATTGCTACAAAATTCGGAATATGTATGATATATATGATATATTTTTGTAACTTTTATGTATTGGGTATAAAAGTGGGTATTTGTTGAAGCGTAGAAATGTTTTGGTGGTTCCGGGTATGCCTAAATGCAATTTATCGCGAAACGTATACACTTTACGTATTCGATAAAAATAAAATGAACAAAGACCATAATTATTCTCAAAATAATTATTTAATACTTGCTTGATGTAAACGTTTAATTGTTTGATGCCTGTTTACATTGAACGCTAATTTTTAGCCTACGCGATTTAGCTTAACGTTTACGATTTAAAACAAACGTGTACAATACAGAAGATGAATAGTAGATTTATCGTCATCGTCAATGACTATAAAACATGGGGTGTTATATTAACTACAACTATACTACCAACATGACTCACCCTAATGCTCAAAGGAACATTGTCACACCCCGACAATGGCAGAAACACGGGAATGCAACATAATGATCAATCATAACACAAGGTACAAAAATAGAGAAAACTACATTGCATAAACTCCAAGTGCTATGAATACCATCAACCTTGAACAAACTCAAGTGGGTATTTCCCCAAATACAACTAACCATCCACAAATCTCTGACTATTTATTTCATATGCCCTCGCCATGGGAGCATAACCAAACTTAATCCAAAATCTCCAAATACTTAAAAATCAAACAACAAGCAAGTAAGACATCAAGCGAAATCCAACACGGCAAAAGCTTCTAAGTCCTGCTATATAATCACCATACTATTACTCTTGTCACTTCACCTATAAAATGAAACATGAAAACTCAACAATAAATGTTGGTAGATCTCGTAGGTTTGACCGTTAAACCTAAAAGCATTGCCAATATTTCAACAATGGACAATAGTGCTATATGACAGTGAATATATGCTAACAATCCAGGACATAACCATCCCCGCTAGTCATATCTTAACATCCAATAATAAATCCGGAGTCGCAACTTCCAAATCACTAACGCACCTAAAGGCCTACCAGTTGAGCACTATATTAGTGCGCGTACCACATAGAACCTTGCCAATGCCAAAACACAGTACATGCAAGTCCGTACACAGAACCTTGTATACCAAACAAGTTACAGTACATACAAGTACCAAAACACAAAACCTTGCCATGCAAACATATATAATGGCAAGTAAATCAACACATAATATTCTACAATAACAGTCATAATCACGATAACTTGTCCCAACTAAAAACAAAAACAACACTTTTCACACAGATCAAATTCAAAATATTTCAAAACCCATTTCACTGAGCATTCTTTTCCCCTAACAAGAAAAAATTAGTAAAAAGTGGGCTACGAGAACTCACCTAAAACAAGCCTTAAGCAACCAACTTCTACAACACAAGCAAATGCCAACGACGCCCCGCACACGACCTTTATCCAGTTATGTTCACTTTAATCAATCACTTCCAAAACAGAGCTTCACGTTTGATAGCATAGAGTTTAGACGCGTTAATACAAGTACTCAAAATAGGTTTAGTGGTTGAAGGTTGACGACTTATCTCATAAGCATATCAATCTCCATTCTCCAAAAATACATACTTATACAATTTAGCGCAAATAGATAAGTAATATAACAATAATTATAATTATTAAATTTATAAATATATCTCGGACAAGCAATTCGTTAAACACCATAAAATCACGTTCAACGATAATCATATCCTTGATTGAAAATGTTACGTTTAATAACATACAAACACCTTATGCAAGTTTATGAGAAAAATCTTTATTTTTCGTCTTTTAGTGAATTTATTACTTAAAGTAAATCATAAAATAAATAATTATTATTAAAAATAAAAAATCATTTTTTAAGTAAAATTTTTAAAATTAATAAACTTTTTAACTAAATATCGCTGAATGAGTCGTACGTAGTTTACAACGTTTTTCCAAGTTTTTCAAACCTTAATTTCCAAGACACTTGTCACCAATTCGAAACTTCTCGACAAAATTCCAAATCTCAAACTTAAACTGAGTCACCTCAAACGGTTTTCTCCAAAATAACGATCAATATCATCTTCGTAAATACATTTTTCGCTTACAAAAGTCCACCACAACTCTGCAAAATTACCAATACGCTTATTGGGCTCAAGGACCAACTAAGGGTTCATTGAGGACCTTATAAGTCCAAAATACAATTATGTCCAAAACCAAGTGTCCAATTACAAATATAAGTATATACTTATATGTAGAAAAAATCAGGACCCACAATAAGCCACACCCCTTAAGCCGCGGCACAAATAGAACATATGTGGTCGTGAGTCCATAACTCCAAAATACTTATAATTATACGGCTTAAAATAAGCTAATAAGCTAACGTATCGGCTTTTGGATTTACTAACCATAAGCCTCAAAAATAGTCCCACAACATATACCATAACACCACAAATAGATCAAAATCACTTTCAAGTGACTTTGGGAATTACACTTGTCCTTTAACACCCAAATAGAGCCAAAAATAGCTTAAAAAAAGCCCGAATAAGCGTAATCCAAGCAACTTAATAAAAATACAGCATTATAGCAAACATATATTATTCAGCCATGCACGACCACCATCAAATTGTAACACCCCCAAAATGGGTCCACGCGGAATAAGGGCAGAGAGTGTTACTTCATAGAGATAATAGCACAATATATAAGAACGACCTCTATATGATCGTTAAAATTGAACATTGATTAAATAAACTTGCTTGTTACAATAGCCGTGAATCTTAAAATTGTTTCATAACCATGAAAAGTAGAAGATTTTCAGACATACCAGATATTCCCAAAATTGAGAAGTGCACCCAAATCTTTATAAGAAAATGACACCCAAAAGTGACCACTCAATGTTATCCTTGTTCTCGTATCCTTATTGACCTGAGAAAACAAGCTTTAAATTCGTCAACATAAAGTTGTGAATTCACAGTTTTAATAAATGTATATAAGTAGACAGCAAGATTTTCTAAAATTAATGATAAGTCAACGAATACAATATCAAAAAGTAATTACGAAGTGCGCTAAGCACATGACACCAAGAAGCTCGACATCATGTATGTAATCTTTAATCTAAATAATGGCCTGTGTAAAGTTTAAACCCGCAACATCCAAATTGTTCGAAAACAAATAAAGGGGGAACATGTTAAACCTCGTGTTTTGGACCTCCAAATCTAGTGAGAGCTACTCACCCGAACATCGATGTCAATCCCAAATAGATCTGGTCATAACATTCGCGCTCGCTACTAGCAATTGACAGTTCATGATAGTGGGCAATAGTAGGTTTAGCTACTTAGGCAACTCGTAATTTGTTTAAAAGAGGAATATGTAAACAAGTTGCATTGAGCATGTATTCTCCCCCGAGATTTGTAAAGTAAATGTAAAACAAGTGAAAGAGGGGCTATAAACTCACTGTAAATGAATGATTGATTATCTAAATCAAATAAGTGGATCGTCTCGGCAATCTGAATGCAACCTAATTAATTATAGGTCGTATAAGTATAATGTACTTTATATGAATAAAACATCACACGTTATATAGTTACACCACCACCTAATAGTTTTTATTAAATCTTTAAAAGTTAAATTAATAATTAACTCGTGCTTTGTTAATTAAAAGTATGTGTATTTGTATCCGTAAAGAAAATATTACTTTTCATTTGCTAATGTACCATTTGTAAAACATGCATATCCTAACTAACTATTACGTTTGTACTACCCGGACTAACTATAACATTACTAGTAGTAACCATTATTGTACTATGAGTACTAATGACAATATTACTCTACCAGGAGTAACTAATATGCCACCAGTAGTAATGACTATATCTACCAGTAGTAACTATGAATATAATATTCCTAACATATATGATTAAATGTTTTTATTGAATTACATAATGATACTTTATTATTAATTTAATTATTTTATAAAAATAATGTATAAAAGTAAAAATAGTGTGCGTGATTTTAAAACCTCATATCTTTATCGTTTTAACTCCTATTTATACGTTTCTTATGTCCACGACTTCGAATTAAGAAAATCTATCAAAATATCATATTTATGAACAGTAGCATTTACTGTTCATAACAGTTCATAAAAACTGTTTTTATATAATTAGTTATATATAACTTAATAATTACGTAACTTGTTCATTTTAATTCCGTTTCTCGAGTTTCTTATGTTCTTGGATTCGTCATGAAGAGTACTATGTTTATAAAATATTTATTTTTATAGATCAGATTTGATGCAGTAGGCTTTTGTATTAAATAACTTTTAAAAAATCAATTTTATACGTTTAATTAACGTAAACTTGTAAATGTCATATCTTCCTCGTTATAAATCCTTTTTCTGATTTCTTTACATGCTTACGATCCTTGTGATGGGTACTAATTTAATAAAATATAAAATGCATAGGTTATATGTTGAATTCCATCAGCAGGTTATAAAGAGTAATTAGGGTTTTATGATTTATAAAATAAGTTTTATAATTACTTTTATTTAGAAACTTTTCACCATTCTTTTACCAAGTGTTATACCATATCTCATACATATAATAATTGCTCTAAAAGTCCATAACACTTGTCCAAATGGAATCCATGTCCTTGTGATCTTTTACACATCAACTTCTAAATAAACCTTAAACACCATTTAATTTGTAAATCATTCGTATAAATTATTTAACACTTATACCAAGCATGTTCCTTTATTTCAAGTATTATTTTACCACATACAACATTAAGTTCGAATTTAATAAGCTTCCATATACATCATATATCATCATAAGATATAAACCCTAACCAAGCTTCCAAAATCAAAACCCTAATCAAGAAAACCCTAAATATGTTTTCTTGATTAATCCTTATTAAACCCAAATCCAAGCTTGAAATAACCTTAA
Organism: Tanacetum coccineum; assembly: GCA_026074375.1. Lineage (NCBI taxonomy): Eukaryota > Viridiplantae > Streptophyta > Magnoliopsida > Asterales > Asteraceae > Tanacetum > Tanacetum coccineum. The sequence goes on from BQNB010001674.1 coordinate 42,415, forward strand.
GTCACTTAGATGATTTTAGAATGAATGCTTGAATGCTTTGGAATCTTATAGAATGAATTTTCAATGGGAACCCTAGGTACAATTTTTTGGCCGTAGGTATATGTTGAGAGTGGCGAGAGTTTGGAGTGTAAATTTTACTTGCAAATGATTGCGCTTTGTGTGTGTGATCATTGAACTATAAGACCTTCATTTTATGGTTCCTAGGATTGTCAAAACCACCTTAAACATTACCATGGACTAGCATGGTTTAGGTACAACTTGTAAGAGGCTTCTCCTCCTCCCTATGCATTTGGATGCATGGGATTAGTTCTAGGGTACACAAGACTTGGCAATTTATAGATACATATGATAAGAGTACATGATGTGGGTTTAAGAAGTAATAGGGGGTTTTTTGAGTTATTTAAATGGGTATACATATGAGGTCTGATCCCATGTGTTTATTAGTTGATAATTTTATTAATTTTTGTGTATTGGGTATAAAAGTGGGTATTTGTTTGAGTATAGTAGTATAGTGCTTCCGGGTATGCCCGAATGTAATTTATTGCGAAACGTAAGTGTTTTACGTAACCAACAAAAATAAATTACAAAAAGTTATAAATTATACTCCTAATAATCATATAACACTTGCTTGATGTAAACTTTAATTTGTTTGGTGTCCGTTTACGTTGAATGTTGATTTTTAGTTTACGCGATTTAACTATACGATAATAATTAAAAGTAAACGCGCAAAACTCTAAAAATAAATAATGGAATAATTGAAGTCGTAAATGACCTGAAAATGAGAAATGTTACAAACATGATAAATAATTTATTAAATACTTTTATTTAATAAAAAGTGATAATTTAATATAATTAAATTATTTTCGTGTCGGTACGCGTTGTACGCGGTTTTCAAAATTTGCGAGATGTCTTCTCGTTTTCGTTTCAAATAAGTTGGAAAAATAAACGTGTAAATGAGAGATGAGTAATAATAAATATGATTTATTATTTAAATATGTTTCAAAAATTTACCGGCTACGCGGTAATCGTTATTATGTGACCGTAAAAAGTCAAAAAGTCAAGTCCGACCCAAAAAGTCAAAGAGTAAAGTAGTAATTTAAAATTCCAAAAATTGCCGGTTGTTACAGTACCTACCCCTTAAAGGAATCTCGTCCCGAGATTCGATTTGTGTTAATCGATCATGTGATCATGACAAAGATTTAAGATTTAATAAACCAGTTTTGAACATGACGTTGATAACGTTAGTCAGCAAAATTTGATGTTTTGACACTTCTCAATATACCAAGAATTTTGGCTAGGTTTGATCAGGATATTTAATCCATCAAAATAGGTATCTCTAAAAAAATATCACTTTAGGTCTTATGGCTGATATAAACGCGTTATGAAGAAAATATCTTGATAGTGACAGCGTCAAAGGAGAAAGTGTAGTCGCGTGGGTATGTCTATATAATGTTTTAAATGTTCAAGGACAGAGTCTAGTTCCAGATATCTATAATGTTCGATGATTTACATTAGACGAGGCTTAAGGATGTAAGTATTCAACTTACTTGGCAGTACTAGGATGTGTCGCGACCTAAGTCTGTTGTACTATTGGTCTGAAATGAATAGTTCGACTAGATGTTTCTTTGATAGGTGCTTATCTGTTTTAAGGGGGAGGGGGGGTTGTATTACCTATTGGATAAAGTCATACAAGTTGGGATCGCTCTAGGACCCAATAACAGTAACCATAACAATAATAACTATAACAAACGGTGACGGGATACGGGAAGTGAGAACATTTCGAGAAACAATATCCCTATAATAAAGTTCAACAAATGGGAGGAGCTCGCAGGAGAGATTATGTGAAAGGCGTTGGAATATTGCACTTGATCGTTAGTTCGAGGATGAATCAAATTCACTAGCTCAAGAGTACACAGGTCGGTTAGCTCCACAAATAGTTAGTGATTGCAAGGATTTGTAACGGCAAAAGTAATAATTTAAGAATAAGATAAGGTAGTTCAAGTGAGGTCTTAAGATTCTGCTGAGTAGTAAGACACGATTTTGTTTCTAGACCCCTTTTTTTTAACTGGTTCTGGTGATTATCAGGTTCGAGTTCATACTCGTGTCATATTGGATACCATTAAGCCCACTTGTTTATAATTTATTATTTGCATAAAGAAGCGTCCCTATTTATGTAAATAATGAATTGATAAAGTTATGGTTCGGTGATTTATAATTTCTATATTTAACTGAAGAGGCGTCCCAATACTTTTAAATAAAGAGATTATAAATCATCCCTCTTAATAATTTCTGATGCAACACGCGTACACACAAAGTTTTTAAGGTGGTAGATGACATGACGATGTAGATGCTCTAATAAGTATGGGACGAGTGTTTGAAACTCGTCTTCGGAGACGGGAAGTAAAACAATCAGGGAAATCGACATAGAGTTGTACCGCTAGAGGGAATAATTAAAAGTTGATTTTTAGTTTACGCGATTTAACTATACGATAATAATTTAAAGTAAACGCGCAAAACTCTAAAAATAAATAATGGAATAATTGAAGTCGTAAATGACCTGAAAATTAGAAATGTTACAAACATGATAAATAATTTATTAAATACTTTTATTTAATAAAAAGTGATAATTTAATATAATTAAATTATTTTCGTGTCGATACGCGTTGTACGCGGTTTTCAAAATTTGTGATATGTCTTCTCGTTTTCATTTCAAATAAGTTGGAAAAATAAACGTGTAAATGAGAGATGAGTAATAATAAATATGATTTATTATTTAAATATATTTCAAAAATTTACCGGCTACGCGGTAATGGTTATTATGTGACCGTAAAAAGTCAAAAAGTCAAAAAGTCATGTCCGACCCAAAAAGTTAAACAGTAAAGTAGTAATTTAAAATTTCTAAAATTGCTCGTTGTTACAGTACCTACCCCATAAAGGAATCTCGTCCCGAGATTCAATTTGTGTTAATCGATCATGTGATCATGACAAAGATTTAAGATTTAATAAACGAGTTTTGAACATGACGTTGATAATGTTAGTTAGCAAAATTTGATGTTTTGACACTTCTCAATATACCAAGAATTTTGGCTAGGTTTGATCAAGATATTTAATCCATCAAAATAGGTATCTCTAAAAAGATATCACTTTAGGTCTTATGGCTGATATAAACGCGTTATGAAGAAAAAATCTTGATAGTGACAGCATCAAAGGAGAAAGTGTAGTCGCGTGTGTATGTCTATATAATGTTTTAAATGTTCAAGGATAGAGTCTAGTTCCAGATATCTATAATGTTCGATGATTTACATTAGACGAGGCTTAAGGATGTAAGTATTCAACTTACTTGGCAGTACTAGGATGTGTCGTGACATAAGTCTGTTGTACTATTGGTCTGAAATGAATAGTTCGACTAGATATTTCTTTGATAGGTGCTTATCTGGTTTAGGGGGGTTGTATTACCTATTGGATAAAGTCGTACAAGTTGGGATCGCTCTAGGACCCAATAACAGTAACCATAATAATAATAACTATAACAAACGGTGACGGGATACGGGAAGTGAGAACATTTCGAGAAACAATATCCCTATAATAAAGTTCAACAAATGGGAGGAGCTCGCAGGAGAGATTATGTGAAAGGCGTTGGAATATTGCACTTGATCGTTAGTTCGAGGATGAATCAAATTCACTAGCTCAAGAGTACACAGGTCGGTTAGCTCCACAAATAGTTAGTGATTGCAAGGATTTGTAACGGCAAAAGTAATAATTTAAGAATAAGATAAGGTAGTTCAAGTGAGGTCTTAAGATTCTGCTGAGTAGTAAGACACGATTTTGTTTCTAGACCCCTTTTTTTTAACGGGTTCTGGTGATTATCGGGTTCGAGTTCATACTCGTGTCATATTGGATACCATTAAGCCCACTCATTTATAATTTATTATTTGCATAAAAAAGCGTCCTAATTTATGTAAATAATAAATTGATAAGCTTATGGTTCGGTGATTTACAATTTCTATATTTAACTGAAGAGGCGTCCCAATCCTGTTAAATAAAGAGATTATAAATTATCCTACTTAATAATTTTTGATGCAACACGCGTACACACAAAGTTTTCAAGGTGGTAGATGACATGACGATGAAGGTGCTCTAATAAGTATGTGACGAGTGTTTGAAACTCATCTTTGGAGACGGGGAGTAAAACAATCAGGGAAATCGACATAGAGTTCAAAATAGTTAATGAGTACTCGGTTAAAGTAAATAAGATAAAGGTCTTTATGAATAAGTCAACATAGCAATTATCATATCAATCCTCATATTACAAGTCCCGCCCATACAAGACTTGTAATACTTAGATTCATACATAATTCCATGTAAACAAAACTATGACGTCTTTCGTGTAATACGATATTGTATAAAGTTATGAAAATTATTTTTGGAGACCATTGTTTAACTTACAATGTCTGAGAACGAAGTGAGACCATTGTGCAACTCACAATGTCTAAGAAGATGTTCTGGTATTTATATAAATAACTCTTATATAAATAAATGTACGATATACGCAAAGGGATGTAAGCATATATATATTATATATATGTATGTCATGTAAGCACTTAATGAAACAAGTAATGTAAGCAAGTAAGCAAGTAGTGTGTATGCACTTTGAAAATGTTTGATGTGATGCAATGTTTGTGAAAACGGTTATAGTCTAGGGTAAAATATGCAACCTAGTTCTCTATAACCTTGGCTCTGATACCAATCTGTAACACCCCCAAAATTGGGTCGCAGCGGAAGTATGTCCGGGGGCGTTACTTCATAATACAACAGCTCAAGATACAAGAGAACGACCTCTAAATGTGTCGTTTGAAAAGTAATCTCGTTGATTTTCTTGAAATTGATATAACATTTGTCCCATAATTGCATCACAATGAAAAGCTTAAAAGTAATACAACGAGATTTGATCATTTGTATGTAAGAAGAAATCCATGAATGAAATCTTGTCAAATTTAGACTCCAATGCACATCAAGTAAGCCAAGCATCTAATTCACCTGAGAAAAACATGCTTAAAAGTGTCAACATTAAAGTTGGTGAGTTCATAGAGTTTTGTAAGTATAAATGTAAATGTTGGAATCCAAAGATTTATAAAGTATGTATGATTATTTCAATCCTTATAATAATCGCCAAAAATGTAAGAGTAATTGTGGAACCTAAAGAGTTTAGTGTTTATTGCTTCGCCGAAATATAATGAAAAGTGTTCAGAAATTAGTAATGTTCAATAAGTAGTATGGACAGTGATATCGTTGATTTTCCAAAATGTATGGGTCTACTATAACAGATACAGTACCACATAAATAATATCTACTGTTACGCTAAGCTCATGACACTGAAGCTCGACATCTATGTATGCAATTTAATGCAAATAAAGGCCCGTGTAGACGTTCAAACCCGTAACATCCAAATTGTTCCAACATGTATGCATTCGTGTTCCAGTACGGTCGAAACTAGTGAGAGCTACTCACCCGAACAGGGATGTCAATCCCAAATAGATCTATTTATACACTCGCGCTCCCTCAACCGGTCCTCCGGTCAAGAATTTAACAGTTCATGATAATGGGCAATGGTGGGTTTAGTTACTTAGGCACATGTAAACAGGAGATGATAACCGAAAACACTTGTGTCCAATAAAATTTTAACCATTGTATTCGTAAATAGCTTTGAGTACTTAAATCCATAAGTAGAAAAGAATGTGATATAATCAAGTAATTGAGTTTGTAATGAGTATGTAAACAATTTCGTAAACGTGTATGCAAATGAGTATGTAGCAAAGTATGAAACCAAGTTTGTAATCAACCATGTAATTGTGTTTGTAATGAATTGCAAAATCAAGTATGTAAACCAAGTGTGTAAAATAGTATGTAAAAGATATTGTAAACGAACACGTAAACAAGTTGTATCGAGCATGTATTCTCCCCCGAGATTTGTAGAGTAAATGTAAAACAAGTGAAAGAGGGGCTATAAACTCACATTGATGTTGTAGAACGATTGGTAGAAAATGCACATATTAAGCACAGCATAACGGAAACCGGAACGGCTTGATCAAGAAGTTGCAGCTTAACTTAACTGCTAAGTCCCACTAGCCTAGGATAATGAATTTAGTCTCCCGATGGATGATTACAACAACGCGACCCGTTGATAAAAGATTTAGGTTTCGAATAGCAGTTTGGTTTGGTTGGTTAACTAAAATAATCGAAAAGAAACGCAAAGTGTGTAATATAATCCGTATACATTACATATGAAGAATGAACATGTATATAATTCATATGGTGAATTATATAACAAAGACAAACAACCAAAAGAAATATACAAGGTGTATATAATACGTGACATGTATTATATATGAAAATAAAATAAAGTATATAATACCTTGCAAGTATTATATAAGAATCATGAGAAAAATAATTAAAACAACATAATTCGACACGTGTTCGGAAATCACCAATTAAATTAATAAAGAGTCTTTGTTATAAAAGTAACGCACGTTTTATAGTTGAGGATTATGTAAACGATGTTTTCAAAGCTTTTACAAAAGTTGTGTTTTTATCTTCTAATCGGAAATTATAAAATACCATTTTATAATTTAGTATTTCGTTACGACTTTAACTAAACTAGTTGCGTTGTTGTAAAAGTATAACTTTCGTTTATTTACCGGTTTATCGTATCATTACGAATAAAAATCTTTAAAACTACAAAACCTTGTCCTTTTTTTCAGGTTCTAAATTAATAGAAGTATTAGCAAAATATACTAAGTATGGAAATTTATATAGATTTTGACATGACGTTTTCATTTATATGCCGTTTCCATTTTTACCAAATGTTTTCCCTTAGTCAATACTTTCAAATCTTCGCGTGTTTCAATTTATATCTAAACGAAATTAACAATTAACAATATAAATAAAACCAAACACACCCGAAAGTTGTTAAAACCAACACACCCTTCTATGGTGTTATTTTAAAACCAAACCGCACCCTCCTGTGGTGTAAATCCTAAAGCAAAAAGCACCCTTTTTGATAGGGAACCAACAACACCATGTTGGTGCTTCTGCTAAAAATCAAACGCACCTATGTGGTGTCGAGACAAACCCAACGCACCCTAGCCTGTTAAGACAGCCAAACGCACCCTAGCTGCTGACCCGGACCCAAACGCGCCCTTTTTGTGGTTGGTTTGACCAGCGAAACAAACACCCTTGTGGTGTTTTGTTAACCAACCGAACCCCTTGGTGTCACAACGAAAGCCAAACACAGCCTTGTGGCTGTTTTATACAGACAACGCAACTTATTGTACAAAATACCCAAATCGACGCACCCTCTGGGTGGACTGCCAAACCAACGCACCCTGGTGGGTGACTCAGAAAAACAAACGAACACCCTTGGCTGCTATTATACAACCGAACGCACCCTATGGTGGTTGAGACCACAAACCCACGCACCCTAGTGGTGCGAACCCTGGAACCCAACGCACCCTAACTGATTTTTATAAAGACCATACGCGCCTTGGGTGACAATAACGACCAAACGCACCCTTGCTGTTGGGAAAGCGGTGGCGTGGTCATGGTGAGATTGTGATGAGGGTGGTGTGCAAATGGTGGTGGTGATGGTGGCTGGAAAATGGTCGGCGACTAGAGATGGTATCGATGAGAGGGTGGTGTAGATCGGTTGGATCGGAGTGGTGTGGGATGGTGATGCCGGCGGCTGGAGTGGTGGCCCAAGGTTGGCCGGATTTCTCGCCGGACATGAATGGGGGCGCCGGATTATTGAGAGAGGAGTATGTGAATATTTAGGGTTATGAAATAAAAAAATGACATATCCCTAATTATGTATACACATATATATTAGAAAGTTCTTTAAAGAAAATGACAAGTTTAATATAGTATAGGGTAGGTTTTATAAATAACTCTCTAGGGACTGAAGTTGAAATTTTGGGAAATTTTTGTAAAATATCGGTTCGGGTCTCGTTTGAGTTAGTTATTGATTAATTCAAGACACGAAACTTGCGCCATTGCTTTCCAAATCATTTTTCCTATAAAATGAGTATTCACTCGACTAGTATTTTATAAATATTTTTATAAAATATATTTAAAATCATTATTATTTATTTGGTACCATTAGGTGTCGCGGGTAAGCTTTGTCCGTAAAAATAAAACTTTGCTTTGAACATTCGCGTTTTCAACAAATGTTTTCGAATAAAATGATGAATAATTTATTAAATATTTTTATTTAATAAAAAGTGTTAATTAAATATAATTTAATTATTTTCTCGTTTCGAAATCTTGCGAGGGCATTTCAGTCACTTTCTGACTGTTTTTGGGTCTCGGTCAAAACTGAAAAGTTGTCAGGAATGTCGTTTTACATCAAATTGCTTTAGAGTCCGAATAATGAAAACGTGATTTAGTTGCTCTCTTTTGATAAATCTACTTAGGAATAACATATATCTCCTTTAAATACGTTCCAAAAAATTACCGGTTACGCGGTAATCACTTTTATGTGACAATAAAAGACCAAAAGTCAAAAAGTCAAATCAGACCAGAAAAGTCAAAGGTTAAAATAGTCCTTTAAAATTTTGAAAATTTTCGGATGTTACAATGTGAATATTCTGAAAGATATCAAACGTGGTCCCTACTCCAAGAAATCCCCAATTCGCCTTATCCAATCCCTTGGATACGCCGTATCGAACTGACTTCCAGACCCTATAAATACAAAACTCACAAACGAGTTTTGGGTGTGCTAAATCATATTCTCGATACCTAAACCATAAAAGTCGATTTTCAGAGCAGAAAAAGAGCAGAAGAGGTCGAGCAACGCTACCAATTCCATAGGAGACAACGTGTAATTCCATATACTTTAGTAATCGTTCAGTTTTTTTATCGTTACTTAACTCGGTTAGTTTACCTTGGCTAAATAATTAATTTTGTATTTATTATGACGTTTGAAGGCTAATACCTTCGGGTATTAGCCATAAGTTGAGCCTCCACCTCTTTCTGGAGAGCTAACACTCCTCTATCAAATCACATTGACCTGGATGAATCATAAATGTCTATGGTACAAAGTCTCAACTCTGGTGACTCTAAATTCTGTGTCTAATGACTTTGTCCTCTTGTGATAACAGTGACAAGTCTTCAGAGGTCAACACAAAGACTTTGCTCCAGTGATTCCTAGTGACAAATCTCAGAGCCAAAGTCAAATGATACTACCTCTGTGCATCAACTTCCAGTGTAATTCACATCGAAGTGAAGCTGAGATGAGTCAATTTTAGGAACACCTATACTAAGAACCTCATTATTGTATCAGGATTTACTAGTTTTCGCTTTGTAATAGTATCTGATAAGAATTAAAACACTTCTGAGGACTTTTTGTAAAAAGAATGTTATTTAATAAAAAAAGTAGGTCATTTTAGAAAAATGCTTCATCTGTTTCCTAATTAATGTTTGTATGTAGTAAGTAGTACTTATCTTATTAAGGATTGTGATTTTTATGAGAAACAAATGGCTAATAAGACTGTTGGTAATGGGGTGGGACCTGTACATAGTAGGAATAATGTTAATCATCAAAATTAGTTTGTCCCACAAGCTATACTTCTTAGGACTGGCAAAGTAAACATTCCTCCTGCTAGTCCACAACCAGTTCCTACTGGTAAGCCAAAGGTGCCTGCACCAGTTCCTACTGGTAGGCAAAATAGGTCTTTTCCAGTTCGTACTGATAGAGGATATTCTCCATCAGTAAAATCTGGTTGGTGGAAAAGTACTGCTAGACCTATGCCCCATTTGAATAGACCTACAAGTTCTTATTTTCAGACTTATACACCATATGTACCTCAAATGTATTATAATCATATGAAATATGGTGGGCTGAGATGGGCAACTGCTGTTAAGCCCTCAGCAGGTTGTTCTTGGAAAACACATAGAAAAGGTTTATACTGGGTACCCAAGAACAATAGTGGATCTCATACATCTTCATGGACAACCTTTTCAGATCCACAAGGCAGACCCAAGTCATAAATGGCTTGGGTCCCCCTTAGACACTAACTTTTTCCCATGTTTTTTATATTGTTAGGAAAAATCCTTATTCAAATTGCGAAGATGAAGGGATCTTTGATAGTGGTTGTTCTAGAAGTATGACAGGTAACATGGAAAGACTGGATGACTTTCAAGAATTTCAAGGAGGAAAAGTGACTTTTGGAGGTGGTGAAGGTAGGATTACTGGAAAAGGGACAATCAGAACTCCCACACTGGATTTTGAAAATGTCTACTATGTGAAGGAACTGCAACAATTCAACTTGTTCTCCATCTCTCAGATTTGTGACAAGAAGAATAGAGTTCTCTTCACAGACACTGATTGTCTTGTGCTATCCAAGGACTTCATGCTTCCAGATGAAAGTATGGTGGTACTTAGGGTTCCAAGGAAACATAATCTTTACACCATTACTTGAATAATCTCATCCCCAGTGTGTTAATTTGGCTTGTTTAGTGGCAAAAGCCTCAGTTGATGAATCTGTGAAATGGCATAGGAGGATGGGTCATGTGAACTATAAAAACATGAACAGATTGGTAAAGGGTAACTTAGTTAGAGGACTACCCCCTAAACTTTTCAAGAATGACCATACCTGTGTTGCATGTTGTAAAGGCAAGCAACACAAAGCCTCTTATAAGGCCATTACTGCTGTGAGCTCCATTTCTGAGCCTTTGCAATTGCTTCATATGGACCTCTTTGGTCCTACATCAATTCGAAGCATTGACCACAAATATTAGGCACCATTTCATAAGAGATACTAATGACAAGAAACTTATTCAAGTGCTTAAAATACATACTGATGATAATGTGGCTGATTTGTTAACCAAGGCATTTAATGGACCTAGGTTTACTCATCTTGTGGTTACCATTGGGATGCTCAATCCATAGATACTATGATTGAGGGGAGATATGAGTCCAAGGGGAGACTGTTGTTTAAAAAAAGTTTTTCTAAAAAGTTAGTTTTTAAAATTTCTTTTTTACCACTTAGCTTTTCTTGCTACACTATGTTTCTCCTAGTAGTTGTATTTTTACCGTTACGATATTTTTGGCATTTTTTTCGTCAAATGGTTTCCTATTTAAATGGATAATTACTGTTTTTCATCTCATTTTTAACAGTTACTTATCCATAAAACCCTAATTTCCAAACGGTCCAATAGAAATTGAGATCATTACTCTATATAAATTAAATTACCAATCTCTACCAGTATCAACTCTCAATTGTGATCTACACCCAGCACAAAATCTCAATCCTATTTCAAAATCATCTACACCTAGTTTTGAGTCTTTGGTGTGCAAAGTTGTTTTTGTTTCAGGCACACATGGTCCATAAAGTAAACTATTTTTAGGGTTTGGGTGTTGGTTAACCACCACAACAACAAATGGTGTTCAACTACAAGTCTCACAGACAAGTAAGAGTTGATTCACCAGAGGGTACGGTCTGGTGTGACTCTCAAATCCGTTGATAGCTTTAATAGTTTGCTCAAAACTATAGGGTCTTTAACTCACCCATGCTTCATTTGCTGAGAGTTGAAATGGTTATCAATTCACCATGGATAATGCCCTTATTGGGAACCAAAGGATTGGCTAGTCCTGAGCAAACGACTACAGGTAAAGACATATAAAATCCGTTTATGGCTGTGATGATTTGCCAAAAATCATTAGGGTATTCCAATTCACCAATGATTCAGTTCTAAAGGTTGGACTGGTTTACTAATTCACCAAGGTGAGTCATGATTCCCCCAAAGGATTATTCTAGCCCAAAGTGAGGTAGTTTACTTTGTAAAGGCTTATCCCAATTTACTCATGTTGGTAGCGTGGTTTCCAAAGTCTGTTGCTGGTTCAAGATTTCCTAAAAGAGAAGGTTCTTCAATGTTGCTGACTTTTGATGTTCAAGTTCAACAAGGCTACGAAGACTGCAAACTATATGGTTCTTGAAGGTGTTCTTATGAAAAATAAAGATGTTGCTTCCTCTAGAGACATTCAGCTGATATGTGCAGAATTTTCAAGTATTCAAGTCAAGAACTCAAGCAAATTTGATGTTGCTGCAAGTTCATCTTTCAATCCTCAAGGATAAGACAGAAGAATCTATCTAAAAACTGGAAATTAACATAGACAAATTCCATTTTAGGGTATGATAGTAAGAAAATTTGTAATACTTTATTTTTCTTACTAGTAGGTATGTAGTTCCTACTGTAGATTAGTAATTCCTACTCGCAGTATACAGTTCCTGCTGGTAAGGTTTATTATCATAGTATATCCTGGTAGGCAAGTCTAGTTTCCTACGGTAGAGTACTTAGTCCTGGTAGAGTCAAATAGTTTATTCCAAGATAAAGTTTTTAGTTATTTAGAGATGAGGATACTGCATGAGCTAAATTAAAGGCAAGAGTTCATGCATATTATTCTCACGTGATTTTAGGAGATGCCGATTAGGGTTTCACCACTATAAAAAGAACCCACGGCTTAGGGAACAAAAAGATCCAGAAAACACAATTCTCCTTGTTCGTTAATAGAAATCCATAGAAGGATCTTTTAGTTTTTATCAGTCTTTCTTCTTATTAGTTTGTTCCTATAATCAGCGTAGACATTAGCTTTTCTAAGCAAGAGTCTCTCTTGTGTTTAGCTTGTGATTACCATAGCTATTCACAACCTTAACAGGCACAATCCTATCTAGAGATGGGATTCAAACAGACGTACAACTTATAAACTTATTATTCAAAGGCGATATAACAAGACACGTTTTAGACTAATTTTGAAGAGCATAAATTAAACAGGGGCCAAATGTGTTACTTTAAAACTCTATACTAATTATTTGCAACTAGCTTATTCATTAGGGACCAAATATGTACATTTTCATTTAATAACTCATGAACATGTCATGAAGCCTCAAAATTTACAAAGAAAAATATGTATAACGTTTCTTCTACCAATGTAACGGACCATTTTATTTCTTTCCTATAACCTTCAGTTACGTTTTCATTTCAAGTGTTCGTATACAGATTTAAGTCCATCGTTATTATAGAAATTTAAATCCTTCGCAGCTTGTTAGTTTTTAGTAGAACGACTAGTTTTGAGGACCCGATCATAATAAAATAGTGATTTTTATTGTAGATTCAATAGTTATCATGCAACATGAGATTATCATATCACCCATACTTAAGTAGCTTATGATTTACGTGCATTATAGATCGACATTTACCTTTGAGCGATAGAGACGAGGATATGTCATACTAGAACATGAACACTAAGATCCAACGTAACATAATGGGATCTCAAAACTCGGACATGAACTTGAAACTTCGGCGAACACAAACCGACGAATCAACCCATCGAACATGAACTGATCGACATGAACCCAAAACAAGAAATCAAACCTCAAGCAAACGAAACCAAAACCTCTTACCCGAACTTGTTCTCATCGCATTCGACCACAGTGATCGTTTGATGAACTATAAACTAAACGATAACACATAGAAACCATACGGGTATGAACACCAACTCGAGATCGAACACTATCGTAACCTAGACCGCACACGTATTACGACATAGATGAACCCCAAAACTCACCATGTTTGGTTTGGGGGTTGGGGGATGTGGTTTTTTTACGAACATAAACCACTAACGAAAGAGCTCGAACCTTGCATCCGAACATGAGCCAAGCGAATCAACTCGAGTACGCTCTGAACTGGAACGACCCCGATGTGAACTATACTCAATCGCGAGATATAAACCAAAACTCAAACCACCCGAAAACATGCTTATGGCACTGACGATACTTCGTATGATCAAAAGGAGTACAAAGAACTTGTTGTTTGAATAGAGTACGCGTGTGATGTGTGGCGACGTATGAGTAATATGTTTGTTTGTTAGTTTGAAATCTTAGTTTTCATAATCTGTCATAAATTTGTCAAAAATACCAAAAACAAATTAGCTTAGATTTTTAGCTTATTTGTCCTGCTTATTAGATTGCTTAAATCTTCTTATTAGGTTTGTTTTTATCTTGTCACTATCTAGTATTAAGGATTTTTAGCTTGGATCTGAAATTTATAAGTTGAAAATGAGGTTTAGAAGTTTAAAGGGGTGTTTGGCACAAGGCAGTACTAACTTGAGTTAGTACTGCCAAAGGTCATTAAACCTTTTGGACTGTTTTTAAACTTGATTTTTGAGTTTGTAATTAATTCAAATTTGTTAGTAGTGATTAGAATCTGTTAACATAATTCAAGTTAGTTTGCATTTTTAACTCTTGTCTTTTTAAGCTGTTATCATTTTTGTTTTAGTGATTTTAAAGTGTAGAAACTAAGATCTTGAGCCTGCATTTGTTCAAATTAAGTTTTGGTCATTTGAGTGCAAACTGCATCAGGTAGTATAAACAGACAAACAGTCATTTTAAAGCTTAATTTTCAAAAGGTAAAAGTCGTTTTTAGATTTTGATTTTTTGTGCACAAATAGATTTTAGGCCATTCTAGATAGATTAGGGCTTATTTAAGTTTAAAAAGCTTATTTGAATATCTGTTTTTGATATGCAATATTAGTTTTTTGTCTTTTTATTCAATAACCAAAAGTAGAGTAAAATGAATTAACAGCCTTTTCACCTAGCTTTTTCATTGATCTTTTGATTTTCAAAATAGTTTTTAAAAGCTGTTTTAAGTAGCTTTTTGGTCAAAGTTTTAAGTGGTATAAGCCAAAAGTCCATAAGGATCTGTTTGAGAGATTAAAAATAAGCTCAAAGTTTGCTTTTTGTCTGTTTTGGTATGCAAGTTTATGTCAAGTGCTTAATCTGATTTTTCAGCTTATGGCTTATTGTTTTAGCTTAGATTTTTTTAGCACTTGCTTATTAGGTTAAAATTAGAGTAGTTGAAGCTTATTTTACTTAGATTTTAGTTTAGCTTAGCTTAATGGTTTTCTTAAGTTTTATTAAAAAAAAGCTTAAAAAGGTTAAGTGTTTCTGCTTGTTTTATAAGCTGATTTCCAGCTTATTTTTGAAATTTAAAAAATTGCCTTTTTAAAAGTTGCTTATTTCTGTTAGTTTTATAACTTTGCTTTTTAATTTTTTTTGTAAAAATAAAAAAAGGGGAACAAGGGAAGTCATGTGTAACATCCGAGAATTTTCGAATTTTGAATGACGATTATATCCTTTGACTTTTCGGGTCTGGCTTGACTTATAAGAACGATCATCTAAATCACGTATTCACGACTCGGACTCTAAAGCAATTTGATGTGAAATGATATTCCAGACAACTTTTCAGTTTTACCCGAGACCTGGAAACAGTCAGAAAAACTCGGACTCTAAAGCAATTTGATGTAAAACGACATACCTGACAACTTTTTAGTTTTGACCGAGACCCGAAAACAGTCAGAAAGTGACTGAAATGCCCTCGCAAGATTATAGAAACGCGAAAATAATTAAATAATATCTAATTATCACTTTTTATTAAATAAAAATATTTAATAAATTTGTGATCATTTTATTCAGTGACGTTTGTTGAAGACGCAGATATTCGAGTAAAAGAACATTTTACGGATAAAGTTTACCGGAAATATACACATGAATAATAAACGTTTTAAATAAATTATATAAAACGTTTATGAAAATTTGTCGAGTAAATACTCATTTTTATCAGAAAAATGATTTGGAAAACAATGGCGCAAGTTTCGTATTTTGAATCGTCCGATAAGTGGCTCAAACGAGTCCCGAACCGATAGTTATCAAAAACTATATATAAATTTACAAAATGAACCCTAGACCATTGGGTATTTATTATTTCATATTATAATTTTTAATATATATATAAATTTTACATATACATATTTCATTATATACAAAATAATAACACACACACATCACCATGCTCCTCTCTCTCTCCCACCATTTCCGGCAGCCACCTCCGGCCACCACCGCCGCCACTCGCCGCCGCCGGAAAACTTTTCCGGCAGACTTTTCTGACAAAATCTAAAATTACTCCTCATCACCGGATCTACTAGATCCCTACCACCACTCGCGGCCACGCGTCGTTTTCTTCCCCCTCCCCCTTTTCGACCGACGACAGCCACCACCATAGGGGCGTTCGATGTATGGTTTGCACCTAGGGTCCGTTTGGTGTTACTCGGTAACCAACAGAAAGGGGTGTTCGTTGGTGGTTATTTCATTCCCGTCATAACCACCGCCGCCACAGCCGCACCCTGGCGGTGCCGGCTCGTGGTGGTTTGCGTCCGGTTTAAGTTAACACAAAAGGGGTGGGTTCGGGTTTTACACCGACAGGGTGCGTTCGGTTTAATGGCAGCCGGGGAGGGGCATTTGGTTTGTTGTGTTTTCAACAGATAGGGTGCGTTGGGTTGTGTTTTCTCAACAGGTAGGGTGCGGTTGGTTTGGTTGTTCGCCGCAAGGGTGCGTTTGTTTTTGGTGGCAGCCACCCGATTAGGGTGCGGTTGGCTTAACAGCCACCACGAGGGTGGGTTTGGTTTGGTTAAAATCGATTAGGGTGCGCGTGGTTTATTTGGCAGCAGCAAGGGCTGCGTGTGGTCTCATTACTCAACAAGAAGGGTGCGTTTGGTAATAAAAACAGCCACAAGGGCGTTTGGTGGAGGGTGTAACAGCCGCAAGGGCTGTTTGGTCCAAAGGGACGCGTTTGGTTTGTATTTCCATCGGTTATGGTGCGTTTGGTTTAGTAGCAGCTTTAGGGTGCGTTTGGATTTGGGTTTACCAAAAATTAGGGTGCGTTTGGGTTAACAGCCACGCACAAGGGTGCGTTTGGTTAGTGGTGTAGCACGAAAGAGTGTGTTTGGTTTTGTTTCCACCAAATGGGTGCGTTTGGGTTTGTGGGTTAACAACCGACGAGGGTGTGTCGGGTTGGCTGTCAAACAGCCGGGACAGCCGGGGGTTTGTTTGGTTTAATAATCAGACACAAAAGGGTGCATTTTGTTTTGCACCATAAATATATTAATTGTTTCATTTATTATCGATTTAAAGTATATGTGATGAAGGTTGAGTTGTATTGCCCCCCTGTTTTTACTCGTTTTACATATATTTGGGGTGAGAACATGCTTGTTTGCAAATGCGTTTACATGGTTGATTACAAATTGGTTGCATACTCATTTACATAATTCGCTATGGGATACATTATTTAACTTTATTTTTGGTCACAAATACATACTCTTTACATTTGTAATGTTGTCGGATTACGATTTGATTGGCGCACTGTGGGGGACAAAAATCATTACTGCCGGGTGAACCTTTCTTGACACTTCTTGGAGGGAAACACCCATGATGGAAACAATATTATTTGCATTACATGTAGGGTGTTCTTGGAGGAAAAACAACCAGAGGGGAAACACATTATTTTAAATCCACTGCCCGGGTGTTTGTTCTAGGAGTGGACACCTGTGATGGGTACATTCAAGTCTACGTACAGCGTCATGAACTGTTAAATCATTGGAGGCGTCGGAGCGTTGCGAATGTTTCACAACATGATCTATTTGGGATTGATAATCCCCGTTCGGGTGATTCGCTATCACTGGGCAAACGAACGTTATAGCATGTTGTCTGCGCGCATGTTATGAAATAGATCTATTCGGGATTGACAACCCCCGTTCGGGTGATTAGCTATCACTGGGAACGAACGTTATAACATGTCGGTTAACGTTGGGTACTGGGCCCCAAAAAATACATATAGAAACTTTTTGTGATTTTTAAATTGGTCATGCATTCTTTATAAATCTTTTGGGATAAGATTGGTACTTTTGGTGACGTAAATGTGTCGTTGCTATTCTTTATAAATCTCTGGGATTTTTACATGGGACTGTGTTGATACGGAGGAATTACATTCATATTTAAACTAATCTATGAACTCACCAACTTTAATGTTGACACTTTTAAGCATGTTTTTCTCAGGTGAATTAGATGCTTGGATTATTTGATGTGCATTGGAGTCTTTACATTCAAGTTTTTCATGGTGATGCAATTATGGGACAACTATTATTTTGATTTCAGAAAATCAACGAGATTGTTTTACAAACGACACTTTTTAGAGGTCGTTCTCTTGTATCTAGCGCTGTGTATTATGAAGTAGCACCCCATGTGGTATTCCGCTGCGTTGTATGATTTTTGGGGGTGTTACATCATGGGTGAGCAAGGCTCGAACCCATGACCTCAACCTCGTTCAACCCTTTTATAAACCTCACAACACACACCACAACCACTCCACCCTTAGGACTTTTACGTCCAAGGGTGCAACTAAAAATCATTTAACCCTTATTTTAGCTTCTATTCATAATAAGCACTTCGTGTGCTAAATAGCTTTTTCTAGGCTTATTCGTTTAAGTTGGAATCGAGTTTTTATTTTTCCTTCAAACTTTGTTACCTTAGCTATTATTAGAAATCTTCTTAGATTTTTAATTTAATGTTTAGTATTTTTAATCATTTATTCTTATTAAAAACTTTAAAAAGTCATAAAAAAATAGAAAAATAATCAAAAAAATAAAATTCTTTTTTATAAAATTTTCTTTTTTCATATGTTAGGCTTAGGTTTGAAATTTACTTTCGTAGGGTTAATATTTTGTAATTTCATTTTTTAAAGAACGGGATTTCGTTCCCGTTCTCGTTTTCTTTAATTTTAGCTTTACACACCCTCGGTTTGAGATTTCCTTAGCTTTTTCTTACAAGTTAGTAATTAGAATTAGGAAAAGTTTAGAAAAATCATTTTAGGTTTAAATTTCGCGTTTCTTTAATTCCCGTTTACGTTTTAATGCTTACGTGTTTAATTTTCATTTATTGTTTACTTGTTTTCGTGCATTTATCTATTTGTCATTTATATTTTGTAGGATTTAGAAAACCCAAATCAAAAATGTTTTGAAATCATTCAAAACGCGCGATCACGAACTTAACCAATTCTCAATTCACGCTTCGTCGAGGGAAAACGACCCGGGAGGTTTTTTTTGAAACTACTTTGGTTAAAAGTTTGTTTCTAGAACCCGACGGAAAATACTTACTATACTATTATTTGATGTAATCCTTATATACTTATATATTATATTATATATAGTGTGTTCGGATAGCGTATCAAGTTTTTGGCGCCGTTGCCGGGGAAGTGTGTTACGATTATCGCGTTTCGTTCGAAGATTAGTGTTTTGAAGAACCTTCCTCGTGGAGTTATTTTCCGTTTGTGAATATATTTTTAAATATAAAAAATACAAAAATATTTTAATTTCTAATTTCTTTTATTTTAATATTAAAAATAACCAATTGTTAATCGTTGTTACGACTCACCTTTAGATTACGTGCTATAAGGAAAGTTTAAGGCGGGTTTGATCAACATCACCCAAAAGGAGAAGGGTTATTCTAAATAGCGCCTCGCGCTTACCAACTCCTCCGCTTTCTTGTACGTATTTTTAAAGAGCTACCGTGCACGTTTGATTTTCGGTTACCAAAAATATTTTTCTTTTAATTTCTTTTCTCATATAAAAATATAAAAATATTCTTCTTTATCCTCTATTCCGTTTAATTCTTCGACATGTCTTCGTATAACCATTTTGGTTGCTCGTATTGTGAAGGTCCGTTTAATGGTGGAAACTGTCCGAGCTGTAGCAGTGTAGGATCCGGAAATGAGTTTGTCTATGACCCAAATCTTTATTCTTATAATGAAACACCGAACTTCTTCAACCAACCTCCACAATACCAATACGAGACATACTCGTGTGAATTTTGTAGAGGGAACTCTCATCCGGGTTACGATTGTCAAATAGGGAACACACCCGTCTTTGATCAGGGTCCCTGTTACAATCAAGACTTTGGATTTAACCAACCTCTACATTATTTTTCGAGTCAACCACAACAATTCCTTTGTGAAAATTGCGGGGGTCTTCATGAGAATTTTCAGTGTCAACCGTTGAACCAAAATTTCTATGAACCTAATCATTGCCATAATTCTAATTTTTCCGGTTTTGACCAATATCAACCCCCGCAGTTTCCCGAAATTCATTATCCTCCTCAAACAACGGATACGGAAGTGTTGCAAGCTAGAGAAGACTTAATGGAAACCATTTAAGCCTTTTTAAAGGAATATGATCATATACCTCCTGAAGAAAAGTGCATGGATTTATTGCTAGCTGAGGAGAGATTTCTTAAAATTAAGCAAGCTATGGAAGAAGAGCAGAATCAACCTGAAGTTATGCAAGAATTGCTACTTAAGCTTATGAATGATTTGCAAATTCTTAAGGGAATTCAACCAAAACAGGCAGAGCAGGAGGAGCAGGCAGCTAAAAGTTTTACTCCATATGGGAATTTTTCTATGATTGACGATGTGAAAGTGTTGCAAGATAGAGAAAACTTAATGAAAGACATTCAAACCTTCCTAAGGAAGTTTAGTCGTATACCTTTTGGAGAAATACCAAAGGTTTTATTGATAGCTTGGGAGAGATTTTCCGAAATTAAGCATGCTTTTACGGACAAGCAATATCAACAAGAAGATATTCAAGAATTGATGAGTAAACTCCTTGAAGATGTGCGAAATATTAATGAGGAACTATCTGAATTTATTAATAGTCCAAGTTGGAATCGTCCGACCTTCTATAATGATGATGATGAGTATACTATTATATATAGAAAGCCTAAAGTTGATCCAATTTTACCGGGAATTGATGAAGACAATTTTGATGAAGAAGAAGGAGAAATTGACAATGATATTCTTCAAATAGAGGACGAGATTCTTCGTGAGAAATTATTAAAGTAATTCTTCTCATTGATAAAGATCGGAAACGTTGTAACTCACTCCTTCTTATTCCAATTTTTGTGCTTGAAATATCCTCCGTTCTCCTATTCCAGTTGTGGATAGTGACTTTCTTATAGAGGAGGTTGATACATTTCTTGTTTCAGAAGACTCGATACATCCAGGTATTGAGAGTGATTTTGACTCGGAAGGGGATATCATTTTTCTTGACAACTTACTTAACGATGATCCTATTCCTGAGTATGAGCGTTTTACCTTTGACATTGAGCCCGATGCACCCGTGATAAACAATTTTGATGAGCTTAATGAAGACGAATGTTTTGACCTAGGGGAGGTGAGATTAATGTTTGAAGTTGTGATTCCTTCACCATTTTTCATTCAAGACTTTTCTCCCGTTTCTCACCCTACCCTGCGGTTTTCTCCTTGTACTTCTCTTCACAGGCAATGAAGACACTCATTTTGACCATGGCATCTCCATGTAGAGCGGTGGGCATCTCATCGGGATGGAACTTTCATGTGCTTTAATGTTTATCCAAACATTAATGAAAGCCCGATTGAGATTTTCTTTTCCATTTGCTTCCCCATGGACAAATTAATTCGGGGTCGAGTCAAACTCATGACTCGGTTAACAAAAACAAGCGTTTCTATCTTCTTATCTATTTTCTAACAATTGATGTAAGGGGGTTTGCCTCTTTCTTTTCTCGTGTTTCGTGTTTTGTGATTTTTATTGTCCAAGATTGCCCGGATTTTGAAGACTCTCGTGTTCATGGTTTTGTCCATTCATACATTCGAGCTTCATATCCTCAGCTTCATTTAGGGAATCCGATATCCTAAAATCTTATCGACTAACGTTTATCTTTATCATAATTAATAAACGGCTTTAGATTTACGTAGAGACCCTTTTTATATCAAGAATACGCATTGGAATTACTATGGGGGAATCTCACATTGAGGACAATGTGTAGTTTTAGTATGGGGGAATCTATCGATTTGATTGTGACTTGCCTGCCGTTGTTTTCAGTAATCGTTTTTTTTACACAAAATTTCATAAAAATGAAAAAAAAATTTGAAATTTTTCAAAAATAAAATAAGTGTGTTGTCACAATTTTGACTTTCCTTTGCTGTGTAGAATAAGAATAAATTTTGACTCGTCTGTGCGATGAATTGTTGTGCTCTAGCTTGGTCCTTTACTTATAGGGCTAAGCGTTTCAGCGTATCTTCGCGAAGAACGAAAAATGATAGTAGTTGTAGAGTTAAGTATGAGTTGGATGCTAAACAAGGATATTTATTTGGAAATCTTAGAGCTCATGTATGTAATTTGTTGGCTTTTTCTCCCATAAGCTCTTACGGGATAATCCATTACGTGACTATTTTTGGAGTTAAAAACTTAAATCAACAAATTTTATGTAGTTGATAGCAAAAATTTTAGTCTTAGTTCAAATTTATACTTAAATTTTTCAAAAGATTTTCTCTATATATCTAAAAGTAAATGGTATATATATATAAATATATATATATATATATATATATATATATATATATATATATATATTATTTATTTTTATATAGTATTGAAAAATGAAAAAAAAATATAATAAATATAAACTGTGGGATGATAAAAGTTTGCTGCATCTTGCCGGCTCACAACCGATGTTACAGCCTTCTAAAGAAAGCCCATAGTAAGAATAAAAAATCCGAGACTGATAAAAAAGTTTGCTGCATCTTGCCGGCTCACAACCGATGTTGCAGCCTTCTAAAAGGTCGAGGGTTACAATTGCATCAATGTTATGTTTAAATATTAAGTGTGAATTAATAAATGTAAGATTTCTTTTAGTTTAATTTAAATATGTTTTTGAACTTTGACTATTCTATTTTAAGTTTTTAAAATAAGCTATGTGTAAACGGGAACCTAAAGAAGTTTTTAAATGCTTAGTTATTTGCACCTTAAAGAGCCTAAGGGTATATGGTGTAAATAATATTACTTGATTTATGTCTTAAAGAGCCTTAGGGTATATGACATGAATTAAGGCAAAAGCAACAAAAGCCAAATTTCGTTCACTTCATCGGTTTTTTCAAGGATAAGGGTGGAAGCTAAACTTTATTTTCAACCGTCTCGCTTTATTTTTGGATTAATAAATATCGAAACAAGTCTTAAAGAGCCTTCGGGTATATGACTTAAGTAAAATCTTGAGATACAAAATTAGGATTTACGGGAGGAAAAGTAAGTACACAATTAGTATTTATGAGTAGTGTTAGTATCATGACTTGTATTTGACAATGATCTTGTTTTTAAGCTTAGTATGGAAAAGTGAAAGTTTGGGACGATGACTTTATTTTTGGTCCATGATCCTAAGTATTATTAAGAATAATAAAAGCACAATTATATGAAGTGTTGAAGTATGGAAAGTAATGAAAAAGAAAAAAATATAGAAAAATGTTAAAAATGGAAAAACGGGGCATTTCATAACTTTTGACTCCTTAATCCCTTTAAGATGAGCACTTAGCTACTTTTCAAGGTGATTAGTTTGGGTGGATTGAAATTCTTAGTTTTAATCGTGTATTTATTACATTGCGTGAGGACACAACAATACCTTAGTATGGGGGAATTTGGTATATGTTATTTTACACATACCTTTTACCTTGTAAAACGAACCCAAAAGACTAAAAACATAATAAAAATGGCAAATATATGCTTGTTTTTGTGTTTGTGTATGTGCAGGTATGGATATTAAAGAAATGGACAAAATCAAAGCAAAAACGAACAAACACGAACACGGGAATAGAATGAGTGCACAAGAGACAGGAGTTTCTTGCAAAAAGTCAACAAATAGTCAACATTGGTCAAGCTTTGGTCAACCACATAATGACAAAACCTTGGAAATTACCCAAAAACCCTTAATGTTAAATCATTTTCACCTTTAGTCCCTAAATGATTAACATCGTTAGTCTTTTGATAATTAAGGACTAACGATCGTTAAGTTGTATTAATAACCAAATTCTTTATAACCCTTTACCCTTTAAACCAGCCCAATTTCCTTTTTATAAACCCAGGCCCAAGTCAACCCCTATTAGTCTCGGTCAAACAACGAATAAGAAAAGAAAAAAAGGCGGGAAAACCCGTTTTACTATTCACCTTCCTTCCCCAAATTACCCAACACCAAAACTAACCCTCATTTAAGTACAATTAACCCTTCTAGATGATTGTGACACAAGCAATGACGAATTTGGGATGCTAGGTTAGCAATCCTAAGGCCAATCATTGGCTAATGGGACATGTAAGGCTTTGGATGGCTATGATCAATGAGGTGGAAGGCAAATCATGAATCAAACGCTATGATTAGATGAAGGAGGAGCGTCCCTAGATCTAGAAGACTCCTCACATCACTATAAATAGGAAGGAAGCTTACACAGTAAAAAACATCTAGGAGTAGGATAGAGTAGTGTAGGTTAGAATAGCTTATTTTTAGCTTATTTGTCTTTACTTAATGTAATTTTCAGTTAAAAGCCATGTAATCTTTCCTTTATTAATAAAATTGTGAATTGTGTTTTTACTTTTATGAGAATTTTGCTACATTTGATTAGAAGTTTTAAATAAGCTCAATAAGCTCTGAATAAGCTGTTTGCTACATTAAGCTCATACTCTCCTCAAAAGCCTTAATAAGTTCAAATAAGCTTTTACAAAACTTATCTGAGCTCACTAGTTGATTTGACAGTTTGAAAATGAAATTGATAAGCTGGAAGATAAGCTAGAATTGGAAGAGCTTATGGGATTTTAGAATGCTTATTGAATAAGCTGGGTAGGTTAGATGCTTAATAGGATTTACTACTCCTGTTTTGAGCAAGGAGTTGAGGTATTCTCCAGTTTTTCATTTCAAGTCTGCTTATTATTCTTGTTAATCTACTTTGCTTATCAATTAGCTTGTTAGTGCTTATTACTGCTTCAATTGTGCTAATTATGTCTTTTATATGTTAATTTCATTTAGATTTAAGCCTTTGAATATCTGTCTTTGAATATTGCTTAGTTTTCAAGTGTTGGTTAATTTTCTGTCATGAAATCCAAAAATAATAGCTTAATCTTGTTAGCTTATTGTCCTGCTTATTTGCTTTTTTGATATCTATTTTTGGTCTGTTATAAGGCTGTTGCAATATCTAGGTTTAAAGAGTTTGAGATTATTCTTTTAATTTTATATCAGCTAAAAATGAGTTTTAATCTTCTAAAGGAGTGTTTGGGACAGGACAGTATTAACCAAAGTTAATACTGTCAGAATCCCTTTGGTTCTTTAAACTGATTTTTAACTTCATTTTTATAGTTTATAAGAAAGGATTTAAGGACTTTGTAGGTTAATTCTAACTTTTAATAAAGTTTGTTAGCATCTGTGTTCATTAGTTTAGTTAGATTAGCAATTTAAGCTCAAGTTCTTTTTAGCTGTTAGTTTTGTTCTTTTAGCTCTTAGTTTGTTGATTTATAAGTGTAGAAGTAATTATCTTTGCCTGCACTTGTTGGATTTAAGTTTTGGTTCTTATTGTTGTCAATTGCATCAGCAACAAAAATAGACAAACTGCCATTTTTAAGCTTAATTTTCAGAGGGTAAAAGTAGTTTTTAGGATTTGATTTTTATAGCACAAATAGATTTTAGGCCATTCTAGATAGATTTAGACTTATTTTAGTTTAAAAATCTTATTTGAATACCTGTTTTAGATCTGTAATTTTGCTCTTTGTCTTTTAATTCAATAAACAAAAGTAGAGTAAAATGAATTTTCAGCTTTTTCAATTAGCTTTTTCATTAAGCATTTGATTTTCAAAATAGTTTTCAAAAGTTGTTTCAAGTAGCTTTTAGGTCAAGGTTTAAGTAGGTATAGGGCTTATTTCCATAAGGATCTGTTTGAGAGCTTAAAAATAAGCTCAAAGTTTGCTTTTTGTCTGTTTTGGTATGCAAGTTTATGTCAAGTGCTTAATCTAATTTTTCAGCTTATGGCTTATTGTTTTAGCTTAGATTTTTTAGCACTTGCTTATTAGGTTAAAATTAGAGTAGTTGAAGCTTATTTTACTTAGATTTTAGCTTAGCTTAGCTTAATGGTTTTCTTAAGTTTTATTAAAAAAAGCTTAAAAAGGTTAAGTGTTTCTGCTTGTTTTATAAGCTGATTTCCAGCTTATTTTTGAAATTTAAAAAAATTGCCTTTTTAAAAGTTGCTTATTTCTGTTAGTTTTATAACTTTGCTTTTTAAAATTTTTTGTAAAAATGGGGAACAAGGGAAGTCATGGGTGAGCAAGGCTCAAACCCATGACCTCAACCTCGTTCAACCCTTTTATAAACCTCACAACACACACCACAACCACTGCGCCCTTAGGACTTTTACGTCCAAGGGTGCAACTAAAAATCATTTAACCCTTATTTTAGCTTCTATTCATAATAAGCACTTCGTGTGCTAAATAGCTTTTTCTGGGCTTATTCGTTTAAGCTGGAATCGAGTTTTTATTTTTCCTTCAAACTTTGTTACCTTAGCTATTATTAGAAATTTTCTTATATTTTTAATTCAATGTTTAGTATTTTTAATCATTTATTCTTATTAAAAACTTTAAAAAGTCATAAAAAATAGGAAAATAATCAAAAAAAATAAAATTCTTTTTTATAAAATTTTCTTGTATCATATGTTAGGCTTAGGTTTGAAATTTACTTTCGTAGGGTTAATATTTTGTAATTTCATTTTTTAAAGAACGAGATTTCGTTCCCATTCTCGTTTTCTTTAATTTTAGCTTTACACACCCTCGGTTTAGGATTTCCTTAGCTTTTTCTTACAAGTTAGTAATTAGAATTAGGAAAAGTTTAGAAAAATCATTTTAGGTTTAAATTTCGCGTTTCTTTAATTCCCGTTTACGTTTTAATGCTTACGTGTTTAATTTTCATTTCTTGTTTACTTGTTTTCGTGCATTTATCTATTTGTCATTTATATTTAGTAGGATTTAGAAAACCCAAATCAAAAATGTTTTGAAATCATTTAAAACGCGCGATCACAAACTTAGCCGATTCTCAATTCACGCTTCGTCGAGGGAAAACGACCCGGGAGGTTTTTTTTGAAACTACTTTGGTTAAAAGTTTATTTCTAGAACCCGCCGGAAAATACTTACTATACTATTATTTGATATAATCCTTATATACTTATATATTATATTATATATAGTGTGTTCGGATAGCGTATCACATCCCCAAACCAAATACTGTTGTTTTTGTCGGTGGAAGCAACATCGATTCTGACTACGCCATTTTGATAGATAAATTTGAAGCTCTCGCTACAAAAATCGATTCCAAATTCCTGAAAATAAGGAAAGAGCTCAAGAGTTGCGAAACGGTCATAGAGACAACCAAGCTTCACAAATACACATGAAGGATGACACGCCGATGTGTGATTCTATGGAAGCAAATTATGTCTAAGGATATCACGGAGGATATCACGACTGAAATTCTAGAAATTCGTACTCCTATCTGAACCATAACCCAAACCGTCACCATCCTAATTCCCCATATGGAATGCCACATCCATCACGATATTTTGAATTACCCAAAACCTTAACGAAGGAAATAATGAGAGAATGGATGGCTAGGCAGACGGAAGCAAATGAACGTATGAAGAACCAGGTGGTTGAATTGGAACATAAAATCAAACAAGGATTAAGGAACCGCCAAGCGATTATCGAGAATTTGGAGAGACAGTTTAAGTATCTCGAGAAAATCCAGCCGACCAAATCCATTCCTCGTACCGCACATACCAAACCGAGACATGAATTTGTCTATAAACCACCCTCAATACAAAACGAGAACGATAAGGGTGATGTTAAATTTATCGAGGAGGATGAGACTCAACCTATTCCAACCAAGCCAAAACCAAACCCAATCATGTCTAACTCTCCAACCGTATCACCTTTTCTTAAGGTTTACGCCGTTCATATCCCATACATGAATGCGAAGACGTTTGTCAACGATGTAGTGTTGACTCATGTTGGTGACAAAGAGGTAAAGTCAATGGATGGCGTTGGAAATGGAGTTTTAATAAAAAAGGAGAATGACATGGGTACGCCCAAGGAACCCAACAAAGAATGGAAGCTAAATGACAAAGTGGTTCTTCGCAACAAAAATGATTATTACTATCGATGGCACCCGATTGATATTTCTCATTTGAACCGTATCATCAAAGAATCCTAAATCTTGGGGAAG
The DNA here is from genome assembly GCA_026074375.1 of Tanacetum coccineum. NCBI lineage: Eukaryota > Viridiplantae > Streptophyta > Magnoliopsida > Asterales > Asteraceae > Tanacetum > Tanacetum coccineum. Next base: position 70,398 of record BQNB010001674.1, read on the forward strand.
AGTCTAGCTAATGACTCAGAAATAAATTAAGCGCTTCTCGGGAGGCAACCCAAGTCTCTTTTAATTATTTGTTTGTTTTATTTTCTGTGTTGAATAAACATGTACACCCTTTAAGAAAATGCTTTTTAGCTTGGAAAATCTTAAGTGTGGGGATGTAAAATGCTCGTAATATATTATTGCTTGTGTTTTGTTTTGTTTTTGTTTGAATAAATTGCAGCAGGTAATGGAGGAGGATGCTTGGAGGAAAAATCGATTGATCTCACAAGCTTATGCTAGCTTTTGCGTAGCATTTATCATATGGAGTTCGATCGCGATTGCTTTGCCCGAGGAGTTTCGTTTCTCTTGAACTATTATTTATTTTCCTTATTTTTAAATACTTTGAAGTTTATTTTTCACATTGACGATAATGCTTAACTTAAGTGTGGGGGGAGTAAATAGGGAAAACGAGACTAATTTTTTTAAATTTTCATTTTTTTGGGCCCATTTAAAATTTGTATAGACTTGTTTGCCCTTATGGTCTAGTTCTTTTCACGCTTTTAGTTTAATATATTAGAATAACTAGATCAATCTACTAGTAAAATACGGTAATTTTGATAATTTCGAGATGTGTCCCGGTTAATATTGCAAACTCATTCTAGGATCGATGACATTTGCTAGCGCATAGTATAGCCCTTTCCACTAAATTATAAGTATTTGAGCCTATTTCATATATAGCATACATCTTTTATGCTTGATATTTTTGCTATGAGTGTGCCGGTGATTTTATTTATTCTAGATATTGTGCTTGTAAATCATTACCAGACCGCAGTAAGATCACATTCGTGTGATATAAGTGTACATGTGTGATAAAGAGGCACCTTAGGAATAAAACCAAATGGCCTTCTGTTTACATCTAAATGTTATTAGCTAGCCACATCAGTTAGTTAACCTCTCATATGGACCCATTTGTTAGCACTCACTTTTAGTGCTAGATACCCTTAGAACACATGTTGAGCCATCCCATTCGTTTGAAAAATCTAGAAAAAGAAAGAAATATTTAACTTTAAACCTTAGCCTAACCCCTTGTTAAAGTCTAAATGGTGGGTTGCTAGTTGCTTGGTTTGTTGGACTGTTTTTGATGATTGATAGTTATGCCACACTTCGGCATTTGTATGTGCCATTCTGACAAAGATGGAGATGCGCAGCTTCATAGTTTGTATTTTTTGTGGTGTATGTTTATGCAAAGTGTGGGTGAGATGTGATATAAAAAATGAAAAAAAGAGGTTGAAATAAAAAATATAAATAAGTCATCGAAAAAGAAAGTAAAATTATGTGTGTACTTTTATAGCCTATGTGCTATTTATTATTAGTAATGATGAAGGAAGATGATAAGTATATTCATATATCGAATTAGCTAATGTGCTATAAGACGTGATATACTTATATGTTGAATGATTCGTATGTGAATTGATCGTTTGTAAACTATTATTCATTTCTGGGTTTGTGGTTTGATTGGTAACTAGTAACACTGGGACTTAGACTTTTGACTTAAATGTTCATGATACACCCTCTCCTAAAGAATCTCATGCCTTATCCATACCCCGTTAACCCGACGCCTAAACGTTACAACCCAATAAAAGTCCTCTTTAGATGTGTACACTTGGTACTTACGCCCCATCGGATTTGTTTTGTTTCTTGTACAAGCCTATGATAATAAATTTGGTCACGGGCCGAGCTATGAGTGTGATTTCGCTTTTTTACTCCACACTAAAATTAATTTATTGAATTGTGGAGTGAATTAACTCATTCATTTTTTGTGGGGTGTTAGAAAATTGTTTATCATAGCAACGGGAAAACCTCGTGGGTATTGTCAAACATCTCGGTTTTTCACCAAAAGCTTAAAACGAAGAATCATATCTCGTACTTGTACTTGGTAGGTGTGCGTCAAATTTTTCTAATCATTCTCTTGTACCATGTGGATTTTGTTTTTTTTATTTTGGATTTGCTTGAGGACAAACAAAGTTTAAGTGTGGGGTGTATTTGTAAGCTTCAAAATTTGAGTATGTTTTTAGTAGCGTTTTATCATGGTATTTGTACAGTTATGTGTTCATTTAACGTAATTTTTGCTTCTAATATTGTTTATCAAGCAAGAAAACCTTTGGGTATTGTCAAACATCTCGGTTATTCACCAAAAGCTTAAAATGATGAATCTTATCTCGTACTTGTACTTCGTAGATTTGCATCGCATTTTTCTAATCATTCTTGTGCACCATGTGGATTTTATTTTATTTTCTTATATTTGCTTGAGGGCAAGCAAAGTTTAAGTGTGGGGGAATTTGATAATGCTCAAATTGAGTATGTTTTTAGGAATGTTATCATGGTTTTTGTACATGTTATTTGGCTATTTATATATGTTTTTGTTACTTAATTGTACCAAAGTGTGTTTCCAAGTCTATTTGTAGTCAAGTACAAGAAAAGCAAGAAAAAGAAGTAAAAACAAAGATTTATGCAAGTACGAAGAATCCCTCGTCAAGAACAAAGCTCGGGAAGCATTTCAAGAGCAAAAGAGTCAACCATACAACCATCCAAGTCCTAAGAATGAGCCTAAACAAAGTATTACTGAAGTATAAAGACCCACGACCAAGAACGATTCAAACGGGAAGCTCAAACGCGAAATCGGTCAACATGTACGCTGGGGACAAATCCCTAGCGGGCCGGCTGAGACCACGAGTCGGGCGGCTCGTCTGCGTCTGCTGCACCATTTTTATCTTGAAGCTCTACGAACGATCAAGAAGGATCTAGAATTCTACCTCCTGGAATTTTATGACCCTTTGGCCCCAAGAAAACATTAAATACCTAAGGCCTTCACACTACTATATAAAGGAGTACTCATACCATTGTTTTTAATCATCAAATCTTCATTCTCTCTTCTCTACACCACCAACAATTCTCCTTACACTCTAAGGACGAATTTCCACAACTAAATCTCTCCCAAAAGACCTCAAAACCTATGCTATTTCAAAAACTAGTGCTCAAGAACATCAAGAATGGTGTCCGATATCATTTTCCGGTTGGTACGAATCTTGTAGTCGATTAGAGGCTTAAGGGTTGCTTTAAATCCTTTCATTACCTATTGTAATCTTACTTTGGTAATCTCTTGTTACTTTTATGATGTTTGTTATGAATGATATGATTGATGAACCTTTGGTTTTTGTTGAAATAAACATGGAGTAGTTTTATTTTACTTTTTTAGAATGATGTAAACATTAATATGCAGTGTTTGGTATTTTGCAATATTGATTTATGGTTTTGCTTATAAGTTTGCTTGAATTTATATATGTATTAACAACTTGTTGGTAAACATAATCGGATATATAGGTCGAAAGGATTTCTTGTTATTATTATACAAATTAATTGGACTCATAAAGGTTTAATCTAGAGTATAGGTCGAAAGGGCTCTTATGAACATGTTGGCAAAACTCATATTTCTCACAATTGGATTATAAAGAATCAGTTTATAATGATGATCATTGGTCGAAAGGGTTCGTTAATCTAAATCGTGATATATGCAATTTCATGATATTACCCATTGATTGGAATTGTATGACTTTTGATTTCTTTGCTATTGCTTAAGTATCTACCTGATATTCTAACACTTCATTGATATGAATACTAGTTCCAAACAAGTGTTGCTTTACTTACTGAATTTGCTTAATCATAATTTTCATGTTATTTGTTGCTTATATGGTATTGTGGGACGTGACAACCATTATACCACCATCTTATTGCTTATTGATACATAGATTCTTCACAACCAAAAACACCCAAATCCTAGTGAACGACCTCGGCTTACCACACCAAGCTAGCTACATATGAAAAGGTCATATCAATTTTAGATTAGGGTTCTTATTTTTTTAGTGTGTTATAGTCTAATTAACCATGGGGTTAATGTTGCTTTAGGTGTGTTTAAGCTTAGGTTAAAAGGAATTTATGCAATTGTAACGCATGGTTTAGTTATGATTGATTTTAGGGACGAATATTATGCGACAATGAGGGGGTTTGTGTTTGAATGTTTGTTTGTTGATTAGGACTGCTTAAGTATGCTTGTTTGTATGATTTTAAGTGTTATTTGTCAAGTGCAAACATAAAATTGAGTGTTCTTGGGATTTAGGTGTGCAAAAATAGTCAAAACTAAATGGGGAATTCTTGGTAAAGTTTGAGTTGTAGTTTATTCAAGTGGTATGTATGTTTAAGTGCTAAGAAACAATAAGAAAGAATGCTTAAACCAAAAAATGCACAAAATGTATATGTATGCGTGTGTGTTTGATTTGAAATCCACAAGTAAACATTTCAAGTGTGTTTGTTTAAAGTTTGGATGCTTAGACTTGGATACTCATGCTTGAATGTGTTGTTTAAATGTGTATTGAGGTTCAAAATGACATGATAAAATATTATAATAATGTGCGGAAATGACAAGGAAAACATGCAGAAATGGCCTTTAAAACATGAGGAAATGGAATAAGTAAAAGCTGTGGAAATGGTTTTGTTAAAAACCTTCGAAAATGACGAATTCAAAATCTGCGGAAATTAGAAAACAAAACGTGCGAAAATAGCTTAATAAAGCTACGGAAATGGTTTTCATAAAACTGCGGAAATGGTTTTACAAACCTGTGGAAATGGTTTAGAAACCCGCCGAAATTGGAACAAAAAACCTGCGGAAATTGAAACCAAAACCTACATAAATGGTTTAAGAAAACCTGCGAAAATGCTTTCTTAAATCCTGTAGAAATGGACGGTTTTGACTGTCGGGTTTGACTTTTTGACTTTGACCAAAGTTGACTGTCTTACCACATGCTTTATGGGACTTTAATAATAGCATTTAAATGTGTTGTTTCGTAATTAAATGAATACAATCCAATCTGTTTATGTGAAAATGTCAAATAAAGTTAAAAAAAATACTTCTATATTGAAAAATGCAACAAAGGGCAAGTGTCCATCGTTTGATATATAAGAGTGTTCAAAAATTAACTATAATTCTCATTTATACGTGTTAGAATGATTATATCTCTGTCAATATCATCATAGTGCATCTAGGTATTACTTGTAATACTCTTGCGTTACTCTTCAGAGTTCGTCTACTGGTGAAAGGTCTGCTATACAAGTACTTGTACTTTGTGTAGTATACCCGAGGCATCTTAATATATTTTGAGATATTTTTCATAACATCCAATAGTCATAATATATAAAGATCTAATAAACTCTATTGCTATAGATTTTTATATATCAATGTCTATTGATTTTCAAAATAACACAAAGTCTTTGTTGGGATTCTAAATTTGATGAGACAAAATAATTAAAAGAATGAAACAAAAGGACTAAAATTGTTATTAAAGAATTCTACAAGCTGGTGGAGAATTATGTAGATTCTGGAAGATCTCCTTAAGAAGATAAAGATAACAGAAGATATTCTCTAAATATTTAAAAGATTTACTTGTCTAATGTTTATCTTCCTTTGTAAGTCTTGATCTCTCCTTATATAAAGAGATCATAGACACATAGTTTTGTGTGTACATAAAATATGTAGACGTCTTATAAAGGTGTGTGTGAGTTCTAGGCGTGAGTTCTCTAAGTAGACGCCCAGAAGTATTGTGTAGCCCCAAGGATCTTTGATCCCTATTAGGTTGTAACCGTTATAGAATTGATCATCTAGAATTAGGGCTTGATGGAAACATATGAATGAAAAACCTTGTTAAATAACATTATTGTTCTTTATATTCCGTTGTGCTTATTAATGTTATTTGTAAAACATATCCTAGTTGGGCTTAAACGATCTTCACAATTGGTATCAGAGCCATGTGGCTCTTGATCTAGGATCTACAAGGTTTTTAAAGAAACCCTAAAAACCCTAATTTTCAAGAAATTATTTTGGGTAACAAGTTTTCTGGGGTTTTGATGTTAAATTGATATAACAATGTTTATATTCGTCCTCTTTACTTGTAATGGGTATGTAATACGATTGTAAATCGTTGTTATCAATAAAAGGGTTTCAATTTATTGTAGTACACGATCTGAGTTAATATGCTTTCTGAAGAACCCTAATCCTAGGGTATTGGATATCTAATTTATTCGTTTTTACTAGTTTTGGAGAGTCGATCCTTGGATTGGTGATGAACCCTAGTAGGAATGATTGATGATAGCAGCTTGGCTTGTTAACTTTGCTTGAAGGTTTTGTTCTTTTACACGTTGTAATGAAGATGCATATATGAAGTAAGGGTTCTTATAAAACCCTAATAAAGATGCGGATCATACAATGAAGAAATAAACAGATCGTGTAACATGTTTAGGTTTTTTCATTGGTTGTTGCGTGATGATGTTAGTGACAGATTTCTTGTTGAAGAAATGTAAATGAGTGATGAGGAGAAACCCTAATTCATGATTGGTTGTATTGACGTAATATTACAGATGATATTGCATATATGTTATAGCTGTTCGTTGTATGTTACAGCAAGTGCATGAATGTATAATCGTGATGAGGAAGTTTTGGCATATGGTGGTTCTGGCATGCTTAATATAACTATATGATTAGTACTGCTTGGGAAGATAGTTACTATTGTTCGTGGGCTTGCAAGAGTTAATGCAGTTAAGCTCAAAGTAAGTTACTACTGCCTGTATGTATATTAATGCTGCTAATGTTTATATTGATGTCGTTCGAATGCAACATTCATACTAGCATTGGTTTTATTGAAAGTTAATAATGCTCATTGTTTGTTTGTACTGCTGGATTCTACTACATGTTTAAGATTACTACTGTTTGGAATTGAATTCAGGTTAGTACTGCTTGGGTTAAAAATAATAAGAGCAGTGTTAAGTTAAAAATGTTAGAATGTTAAAACAGTTTCAACTGCTAGTTAGTACTGCTCGTCAGTTTATACTGTTAGTATTGTCCGAGAAAGAAGTTTATACTGTTAGTGTTGTTCGATATCGGATAACACACGAAGATTTGTTCTCGGTTACTTATAAGATCTCGGGCAGAGATATTTTGGTTTTGGATTTGTTACACACACAGGTTCAAGAGGTATTTGAGACAGATTTAAATGTTTAAAAGGCTCGTATTTGGATTTATTAGGTTAATTGGTTACGAAGAGGATTATTTATCACTTATTTGAAGTTGAAGTGGAGTTTTTCGGATGCGTGTTCGTATCATATCTTAAAGTGGGTGTTACACTTTAAAGATAACTTGTTCGTGCTTAGAAACGGTGTGATGAAGACTTGACAAATCTAGCAAAGGTGTGTGATTTTTCTTATGGTCCTCAATGCTTACATTTGCTATCACTTTGGTTATGTGTCTCATAGAAGATGAGGATAATTGTCAAGAGATTGCGGTCTCCTTATACATTGGTTTTGGGTATACGTTTGAAGTCACGTGTATAGTGCAAGATATAAGACACAAGTTTGGGTTATTCTACTTCAACATCAAGTTCGTTATACTTAATTTTCTTCATCGGTAATCATTACAAAAAGCCTACAGAATTAAAGATTCAAGAGATGGTTAACATATGGGTTTCAGGGGAAGCTTATTGCCAAAATGATTAACCATCGGGATTTGTTCATGCACCACTTGAAGTGAAAGGTTTCGTTACTACTGATGATCTTTATTACTACTGCTAATTTATGTTTCTACTGCTCAAAGTCATTTTTCGTATTATGCTTCATGGCGGGTATTCTGAGTATTGGAAGGCTGGATTAGTAGTTGTGGTATATGGTTTGTAGCTGTTTTGATCCAAGTTGCATATCTACAGAAGACCCCTATTTGATAATTACAAAAAGGGGAAGAAGATTACAAGTTTATTGATTTGCAGCTTATTATATGTGGTGGCATGATACAAAGGAAATCTACTTAAGGGGAAGATTTTGTTTAATTCAGGGAGATGATTACATCTCAACTTCAAGGGAAGCTTTGGCTTTATGATGAAGTTCGTACACGACTTTGTTTGTTTTGTCATCATCAAATAGGGGAAGATTGTTGGGATTCTAACTTTGATGAGACAAAATAAATAAAAGAATGAAACAAAAGGACTAAAATTGTTATTAAAGAATTCTACAAGCTGGTGGAGAATTATGTAGATTCTGGAAGATCTCCTTAAGAAGATAAAGATAACAGAAGATATTCTCTAAATATTTAAAAGATTTACTTGTCTAATGTTTATCTTCCTTTGTAAGTCTTGATCTCTCTCTATATAAAGAGATCATAGACACATAGTTTTATGTGCACGGAAAATATGTAGACGTCTTATAAAGGTGTGTGTGAGTTCTAGGCGTTAGTTCTCTAAGTAGACACCTAGAAGTTGTGTGTAGCCCCAAGGATCATTGATCCCTGTTAGATTATAACCGTTCTAGAATTCATCATCTAGAATTGGGGCTTGATGGAAACATATGAATGAAAAACCTTGTTAAATAACATTATTGTTCTTTATATTCCGTTGTGCTTATTAATGTTATTTGTAAAACATATCCTAGTTGGGCTTAAAGCTGAAATAAATGTCACATCAAAATGCTTTGGAGACTGCTTTGAAATAATGTGACTTAGAGTTCTGATAAATCAAGATGGTTATTAGGGCTAGTTATCACCTAAATCTGATAATGGATCCCTTTAACAAATAAGTGTATCTTTGAGGCTCAAGTTAAGTTACTAAAAGGAAATCCCACTCTCATGCGAATCTAAAGATTTAAGACATGTTTTTCCAATACTCAAAAGATTTTATTTCTCAAAAGGATCGTAAGATGAACACTTATAGCATGAGAACCGATAAAAATCTCGCTCATCTTCTATCTTTTCATTTAGTAGAAATAGTATCAAAATGTTTTTGCTAAGGATAAAACAAAAATAGAATGAGAGAGCAAAACCGTACGTTAAAAAGAAAATCAAAGTATGTTCGAAAAATAAATGCCAGAACATACAAAAGAAATAAAAAGAATAAAGCGTACGACATGTGTCAAAAAATCAACGAAGGCACATGAGAAACAAAATGACATTAGTGTGACAATCCGTCAATTTCAGGTCGTTATTTTATTCTCGAGTATTAAATATAATTTTCATTTTTATGTTGAGATGTGAACTCACTATTAACCGGAAGAAATTAGGGTTTACGTTTGCAAATTAAGTAACGTCAACGAAGAACCGGAGAATCCTACGTTAAGTATCAACGTTTATGTTATCTAATTTCTGTAGAAACATTTTTAGTACATTCGTTTTTATTTTTCGTGTCTCGTACTATTTTTACTTTTTACTAAAAACGACTACAAAATCATACCTTTTAAATATCGAACTTTGAAAATACCCGCATTTGCAAATTGTGGGACAAGTTTTAATAAAAACTCATCCCACTTACCCCTTGTAGGGGCGGCAAAAGGGATCCACAATGGCTAGCCAAGTGGCCATCTCACATCATTTCACTTGCATGTGAGATTTTTATAAAACCAAGTTTCACTCCCATTTTCTCATAGTAAAGAAAAAAATTTCACTCACTCCTCTCTTGTCTCTCCTCCTTGCCGTGAACTAGAGCACCAAGAACAACAAGGAAATCAATTTTCTTCAATCACAAATATTACTAGTTAAACCATAACTCTTGTAATCCATTTCCTAATATTTAAAACCCATCAAAAATCCATCATATAACAACATTAGGGGCTGAAGTTATTGAAGATTTTATGGAGTCAATTTGGTCATAAAAAGGTGGTGTCAAAAACATTTGGGTAAAGATTCAAGACTTGGTGTGAAGGAGTCATTTTGTTTTGGGTGATAATCATCATTTACATCATTTTGTGGGTATAAATCTCTACTTATTTTTGTTATTCTTGTATTATTTTCATTCCAAATGTATATGTTTAAATTAATTTTCTTGATGTATATGTAAAGTTTATGATGATCAAATAATAAAAAACAAAGCATGCATGCTTAGATCTAGGTGGTAAATGAATGGATCAACTAGTAGAATCACTAGAAAACACATAAAAATTTGAGGCTGTAAAGAGCAGAAAAATACGAGTATCTAGGTTGGTCAAATGGGTGATATTGCTTGTAAAAATGGTAAAGCAATGCCTTGTGATGATGTACTAATTGGCCATGCAATGGAAAGTTAAAAATGAGTGAGTTATGCCCTTTTTACTAAAAGAGGTCAAATCTGACCTTGCTGGACAGAACGTATAAAAAGTCATGATTGCACTCTGAGTTAAGTAAAAACCTATAACTATGAGATGTAGATAAACTCATGTAGGATCTGTACCAATTGGATGATCAACCAATTCCTTATGGTTTGAAAATGGCATCAAAAATGGTGAAAGTGAGTTTTCAGCCAAAAATGATAATTTGACTTTTGTATAAAGAAATGACTTTAAGTATATGTCCACTCAAAATTAAGTATAAAAATAACTTATAATCTATAATGTACACTTAAAAATGAAACTAGAAATATAAATATTATAAGTATATTATTTATGGTTTAAGAGATACAACTATTTTTGTAAACATAAACACATATAAAACTTTTTACGTCTATATCCATACTAAAAATTGTAAAGCGTTTTTGCGACGAAAACCCGAGGTGGTAGGACCCACTTTTGGGAATTTTTGTATGATGAACCTACTGATAATAAACTTAATCCGACATCGAAAACCCGAAAAATTTATATAAGATATACACATAAACTTAAAATAAGCCATAAGACTTAAATGGGCCACTAGGCCCAAATACACTAATTATATTTATAAGACCTATTGGGCTTAGCATTGGGCCCAACCCACTTGGGCCTAATATTTGGACTAAGGTCTGGTCATGGACCATTAAAATGGACCAAATTACTTAATGGGCTTATAATTGGGCCTATTGGGCTTTTTGGACCAATTGGGTTAAAACTAGTAAAATTTAGCAATTAATAAAACTAGTAAAAATGACATACTTTTTACTTAGAAAACTTAAGTGTGATTTAACTTACCCAATTATAACTTGATCATCATACCTACATATACATACTTGTCTATTTTGGAGTCATTATTAATTTTTACCGACATAAAAACCTAAAACCCATACATTTTGTATAGGTTCCGGGTGATTGTGTGCCGACGTCCAAGTTCGTTTATCGCCGATCTATTTTCTTCCGATATTATCAAGTGAGTTCATAGCCTCGCATTTTTACACTTTAATTGTTTTAGAAACCCGCGAGGGAGATAACATGCTTGTTTTTAAAATAGAACACAAGGGACCCGAATGTATGCTAGTAGCCTTGATTATTATAAGTTAGCTTTAACTCGCTAAATAAAAAGTCCCGCGGAAATATCATGAATTGTTAATTGCCGGGAATAAGGCATACGCTTATACATGAAATAGTACTATTTGGAGATTACCACCTCCGATCCGTGACGACTAGCTATCGTCTTGTGTTGGGAACATAACACCACGGATGCATTGTATAGAGAATAAGATACACTCATAGCGAGGGTGTATAGTGGGCATTATATTGAATATATGGTAAGGTTCGATGTCATGAGGCTTATAATAATCCCCCTATAACGTTGTCTGATCCACATCGTTATATCCTGATAATTTTGAAAAATGATACTTGTGTTCGGAAAATTTTATTGTTTATATATATATATAAACTAAACTATAAGGATCAAATCAACATTATTGTTGACTTTTTAGCAATGTTTTATCGCATGACCTTGAAGGTAATTCGGTGATGGAGATATGAAGGCCCGCTTAATAATTATTCATTCTGAAAATATTTGTAAAACTTGTATGATGTTGTTAAACTTAATTGGGACCGTTATGTAAACTTATTTTATCAAATGGAATGAAATTATCTTCAAAACGCCAATTTTTTTTGAGTCCGTTTTCTATGATTTGAGTTAAATTGTATTAAACGTAGCACCCCGAAGGACCCTTCCCTGGATATAAGAAAATGGGGTTGTTACATTTGGACTTTATTTTTAAGCATTAAAATACAAACAGTTTAGTATAGTATCCTCAGTTTAGAGGTTTTTAGCTTAAAATTCCAGCTACTTTATAAAGCGTAGCTTAATAATAAGTTTCATAAAAGTCCCTTTTTAAATGAACAGTGCTTTATTTTAGCCTTAAAGCCATTAGCATTTTTTAAAAGAAATTATATAAAAAAAGTTTCTTTTCAAAAAGCCAAGGTCCAGGCTCAAACCTTGGACCTCACTGAAGAAACATGTAATCTTATGATCTAACCAAGAACAAGCGAGAGATGTAGGTTGTGATGTTTAGTAAGAGAAAGTATATGGAATGGATGATGTTATTACTATGTGGAAAATATTTGAAGAAATTAAACAACCAACCCCTCATGGCAAGGCTATGAGAGGGCTTAAATAGTTACATCAACGGCCGGCCCATGGCTATGATGGCTTCCCATGGGCCCTTGGGCGGATTAGCTTCAAATACATAACGAGCACAATCTACAGCTAAGACCTAATACAACTTGAATACCGATCACTTTTGTGTTTTCCAAACAATCTCCCCCTAAGGGAGTCACTACACCATTTTAACAAAACTTTAAGCCTAGCATATAATGCTTGTCTATAGTCTTTAGCTCGTCCTTCTTGACATTCTCCTGTAGTGTGTTGATAGGGATCATTAATTCTGGATTGAGCTTGTTCCTTGAACTTGTATTTGATATTGTGATCTTGAGCAGCTTGAGATCATCAACCAAGCATAATCTCTTCGCCATCTTGTAATTTTGCCATCTTGTGGATTTGTGATTTCTGAACCAACATGCTCAAAACCTTTCTTGAAATGGTGTCTTGAAAAGCTTTAATGCACGGTCTTTCTTGAGATTCGTTAACTAGAATACTTCGTCACTTTGAGAAAGACGTTCTGTTATCAGAGTAGCGGCATAGTAGAAACTAAGTTTTTGAGCTTTCATGAAGTCCTTATGTTTGTCTATCGGGTATGAGCAAGTGCTATGAGAATCTTGTGAATCAACTGGAAATCAGGAACCGATAATCCAACCACCATCTGTTAAATAGCCTGGCATAAAAACAGTTAGCAATAAAGCGGGGGACGAATATGGCTTTGTCATTCGCCCAGGTTTGGTTTGAGTAACTTCAATCCGTGAGGATTGACCTGTGATCAGTTAGATTCAATTTAAGAAGAATCTCTTGACAGGATTACCACTGTATTATTGAATCTTTCTAACACATTGATACCAGATAGTATTTAGCTTAAAACAAACTTAACTAACATGTTTTAACAACTGGATTATTGGAAATCAAAGATCTATGACCATTCTAACTAATTTTTAGGGTTTTTAAGGTTTTTAAGACAAATTAAGCACTAATCTAGATTCTAACTATACTAAGCTAAAGCAGATGGTTTATAAGCACTAATTAACAAGTTAAAGCACAAATAAGCTATAAGAAACAGATAAGCACTATTAATAAGCAGATAAGCAAATCTAGGCTAAATAAGCAATTATTAAACTAAAACTAAAAATTAAAGAAAACTTACAATGAGCCTAGCTAAACAAGGCATGAAATGCTCTGAAAGCTTATTCAACAGCTCTGGCTTATTTTCAATAAGCCAGTAATAGTCCATGAGAGCTCTTCCTAAGCTAGCTCTCCTTCCATAGCTTATTTGTCTACAAGTTAAGGTAATTTAAGCTGGTTTATTAGATACAAGTATGATTAAGGCTGAGTTAAGCTCAATCATAAGCTTAAAGACTTATGAGAGCTCTTGAGCTTATTGTGAGCTTGTAAGAGCTTATGAGGAAGAGTACAAGAGATTTAAATTTAATTGAAAACTTTGTAAGTAATTGAGACAGATTGTTTAAAGACAAAACATGAATTCCATTAACTAAAAATGTGATTACATGATTTAAAAATGAGATTACAAGGAATTTAAACTAAATTGTATTAAGCTAAAAACGAAATTTAAGCTAAACTACAAGCTACTAATTAAAAACTAGATTCTGAATGCGTGTGAAGTGTGAGCTATTTATAGCCTCTTGGTGAAGCTTCCAGACCCTTGAGTGCTTCCCACGCCTCTTCTAATCTTATCCCTTGAATTCCTTCAATCATTGGGGAATGATTAAGAGCCGTTGGATCTTTCTTTGGGATCACACGGATTGCCAACGTGGCAATCCGTTGTGAGGCCTTTGTTTTTGTTGTGTGAGAGCTTAAAGAGTAAAATCAACATCCCTTTGTGCTTCTTTGCCATAGCCACGAGTAAGCCTTTGCTTGTGAGCCAATGAAAACCCTTGAATTAACTTATTTCTCTGTGCCATTGTCTTTATGATCACTTGAATAGTCGTCCTTGACCCTCAATTTCTATTTGCCCTTTCTTTTGACCATGGGGTGATTTTGGGGAGACGATGAATAGTAAAAAGGCATTGGCGCCTTTTTTATAACTGAATTGGGGTAATTCGTTTAAACTTTGGGCATTTTGTAACTTTAGTCCCTGTGGTTGGTTTATAAAAGAGTAAGGTGTAAAAGGACTTTCATAAATGACAGAAATGGTCCTTGTGATTTTATAAAAGGGTAGTGGGCTAGGGTTTTGGGCTTTTGGATCCGGGTATGGCCCATTTAGGTTTAGGGACCATTTGTGTGATTTTTGGAAAGTTGAGGGACTTAAATGGAATATTTTGGGATTTGTCTTCTAGTGAGTTGACTTCTATTGACCCATAGTTGACTTTTTTACTTTTCCTGGCTTTGGCTTTGCATTTTGTGCTCTTCCGTTCTCGTGCCCGTGTTTGCCCGTTTTTTGATGGTTTTCTTATGATTTTTGTCTTATCCGTACCTGCATTCATACAAACACAAACCAAGCATATTTTTGCCATTTTTCACTGTGTTTTGGGTTTAATTGGGTTATTTTAGGTGCAAACGGATATGTGTATTTTACACTTATCAACCGCTTTTACGGGTGCGGGAGCTTGGGCTTTTTGTTTGTCGATAAGCATAGTCTTCATCATATTCTTAAGTTCAGAAACTTCGGTTGTAAGAGCAACAACATCTGGTGAAATTCCGAGGGTAGATGAATTCGAACTCACTTTAGCAACGACTGCCTTGTTTCGTGAATTACGAACCTTGGATTTACTCTCGATAATTCTCAAGCATTCACGAGGCATCTTATCCAAAAAGTTTCCACCCGCAGCAGAATTCAATGAATCTTGATCATTAGCATTCAAAGCATTGTAAAACGTATCTAATTGATGTAATTCTAAAAATCCATGATGTGGGCATGCTCGAAGAAGGTCATTAAATCGATCCCAAGCCTCATAAAACGATTCGTCAAATCTTTGTTGAAATCTCGTGATTTCGTTACGAAGATTTGTCGTTTTTGAAGGAGGAAAGAATTGATTAATGAATTTTGAAACAAGATCATCCCATGTCAAAATTGATCGAGGAGGTTCTTTTTCTAGCCAAATCCGGGCTGAACCTTCAAGAGAAAATGGAAAAAGCATAAGCTTAATTGACGTGCTCGGGATATCCGGGAATCTCATTGTTCATTTTACTTCTTAGACATTGTGAGTTGCACAATAGTCTCATTTATTTCTCAGACATTGTGAGTTGCATAATGGTCTCATTTTACTTCATTATGACTTTGTGAGTTTGCACACAGTGGTCTCATCTTCGTCTCTCGACATCTAAGAATATTATTTTTCTGCATAGCCTTATACATATCGTGTTTTACGTGGAGACCAGTCATAAATTTTGTTTACATGGAATTATGTATGAATCTAAGTATTTAACGTCTTGTATGGGCGGGGGACTTGTAATATGATGATTGATATTGATATATTTGCTATGTTACAAAGCCCGTTCACAATTCTGTTTACATGGGATTTTGTATGAATTAAGTATTACTAAGTCTTGTCTTTTATGGGAGGGGACTTGTAATAGGAGGATTGATATGATAATCGCTATGTTGACTCGTTCATAGAGACATTTACCTTGTTTACTCTAACCGTCGTAGTACTCCATTTAACTATCTGAACTCTTGGTCAATACTACCCTTGATAGTTTGTAACTTCACTGTCTCCGAAGACGGAGTTTTTAAACACTCGTCCCATACTCATTAGAGCACATGCATCGTCATGTCATCCATCACCTTGAAGGTTATGTGAGTACGCGTATTGCATCGGGAATTATTAAGTAGGATGATTTATAATCTATTTATTTGAAAGGATTGGGACGCATCTTCAGTTAAATAAAGAAATTGTAAATCACCGAACCATAAGTTTATCATTTCTTACTTACATAAATTAGGACGCTCCTTTATGTAAGTAATGAATTATAAATGAGTGGGCTTAATGGTATCCAATATGACACGAGTATGAACTCGAACCCGATAATCACCGGAATCCGTTAAAAAGGTTTAGAAGCACAATAGTGTCTTACCATTCAGCGAAAACCTTAAGGCCTCACTTGAACTACATGATCTCATTCTTAAGTTATTACTGTTGCTATTGCAAATCCTTGCAATCGTGAACTGTCTGTGAAGCTAACAGACTGAGTACAACATCCCATCACCATTTGTTATAGTTATTGTCGTTAGGGTTGCTGTTGTTGGGTCCTGAAGCGGTCCCAGCTTGTACAACTTTATCCAATAGGTAATGCAACCCCCTTAATCCAGATAAACACTTATCGATGAAACATCTAGTCGAACTATTCATTTCGGGCCACTAGTACGGAGACTTAGGTCGCAATACATCCTAGTACTACCAAGTAAGTTGAATACTTACATCCTTTAGGTGTGGAGATTCCTGCAATACTTATTCTGAGCAAGCGGTCGTAGGCATGGTGGATGCAGCGGTTCTCGTCGGTGGCATTCTGAATTTAAATCACAATAATGCAATACATGTGGGATTTCAAACGATCGCAACACAAGGGAGAGATATAACAGCATTGAGTCGTAAAACATATAATGATTTTTGTGGAGATACCCATTTTGACGGATTAAATATCCTGGTCAAACCTGGCCAAAATTTCTAGTACATTGAGAAGTGTCGAAACACAAAATTTTTGTTAAATAAAGTTATCAGCGTTTTGTTTAGAAATAGTTTATTAAATCCTAAATCTTTTCTTGGTCACACAATCGGTTAACACAAATCTAATCTTGGGACAAGATTTCTTTAAGGGTTAGGTACTGTAACATCCGGTAATTTTTAGAACATATTTTAATAATAAATCATATTTATTATTACATTACCTTGAGGCGCAAATTTATTTTTGACTTATTTGACTCGAAAACGAAAAAAAATATAAGTTATTTTTAAGCTGACTTATCAAAAATGAACCGCTAGATCATGTTTTCACGACTCAGACTCTAAAGCAATTTGATGTAAAACGACATTCTGGCCAACTTTTCAGTTTTATCAGAGAGCCGAAAACGAACAAAAGATGACTAAACTACCCTCGCAAAATTTTGAACAGCGCACACAACGCGTGCCGACACGAAAAATAATTAGATTATATTTAATTATCGCATTTTATTAAATAAAAATATTTAATAAAATATTAAGGATTTTATTCAAAAGCGTTTGTTGACAACGCGAATATTCGAGTTAAATTCATTTCTTTCAGACAAGACACAATCGGGATATCAAATAAATAACAAATATTTTTATAAATATTATAAAAATATTTATGAAATACTATCAAGTAAATACTCATTTTTATCGAAAAAATAATTTGAAAAACAATGGCGCAAGTTTCGTGACTCGAATCGACCTTTAACTAGTTCAAACAAGTCCCGAACCGATAGTTATCAAAACTATGTTAAAAACTTACAAAATTAACCCTCATCTATAATGGACTTGCCACTTCATTTTATAACTTTTATTATATATATAAAAGTTATTATTTTTTTTAATATAAAAAAACACACACACACATAAATACATGCATCTCTTCTCTCTCCCTCCCATTTTTTTCCGGCCACCTTTTTCCGGCCAAAATCCGGCAACCGCCGTTTCCGGTGAGTTTTCCGGCCGAAACCAAAATTGTTTCTCGCCACCCGATCTACCCGATCCCCACCACTACGCGCTGTTACGCGCCATCGTCGCCACCAGCAGGCGTGTTTATTTTCTGTGGCATAAACCCCCACTCAGGGGTGTCCGTTCGGTGGTCAACAACACCCGAAAAAGGTGTGTTTGTTTCGGTTGCAGCCAGACCCACGAGGGCGTTGGGTTGGTTGTTTAACACCAAGAGGGTGTGTTGGCTTGTGTGGTTAACACCACATAGGGTGCGTGTGGTTTCGTTAAAACCCATTAGGGTGCGTTGGGTGTTGGGTCAGGCCAAGGGTGTGTTCGAGTTGGGTTTAGCAGTAACAAGGGTGCGTCGGGTTTCTGGTAACACACCACGTAGGGTGCGTTGGTTTTACTCGGCACCACAAAGGGTGCGTTTGGTTTTCATAAACCGCACCAGGGGTGCGTTCGTTGGTTATTAACAGCCCAAGGGGCGTTTGTTTTGTGGTATATATCGAATTGGGTGGGTTGTGGTTTAATAGAAAACACCACAAAAGGGTGTTTGTTTTGGTGGTTCAGCAGCTAGGCTGCGTTTGGTTTTTATAACCGCACCACGGGTGCGTTTGGTTGATTGCCACCACCACAAGGGTGTGTCTGGCAGTCACCACCACCAAGGGGTGCTTTTCGTTTGGGTTGTTATCACCACAAAGGGTGCGGTTGGGTTAGAAACAGATTAGGGGTGTTTGTGTTGCGGTTTGACAGATTAGGGAGCGTTTGGTTTGGTTAAAATCGCACAAGGGTGCGTTTGGCTGCTGTCTAAACGGCCGAGGGAGCGTATTGTTGGTCTTAAGCACCAAAGGGTGCGTTTGGGTTAGCAGGGACGCACTAAGGGTGTGTTTGGTTTGGCAGATTCACCACAACTAGGTGCGTTTGGTTTAGCCGAAATGCAAAAAGGGAGTGTTTGGGTGTGGGTTTAGCAACAGAAGGAGTGTTTGGTTGTGCAGAAACGCCAAAGGGTGTGTTTGGGTGAGCAGATTAACCGTAAGGGTGTGTTTGGGTTAACATAAATTGGACCTATTGGAACTAATATATATCGACTAATATACTAGTGAAAGTTTTTATAAATATAAAAAACTGATATATATTGGTGGTTTATAAAATGGTTATATAAATAGATATATATTATTTTGTTAGGTTTAGGATATTATATATTTTATATATTATATATATATATATATATATATATATATATATATATATATATATATATTACCTAAAACACGCAGGTGTTTGAAATATTGAAACGCGAGTATAATTGCAGCATGGATTGAATTTTATAAAAAGGGAAAATGTGGTTTAAACGAAAAGGTCATGATGACATTTATATAAATTACTATATTCAATAAATTTCGTTGTAATTTCTATTATCTTAGAAAAACCGATAAAAGACGAAGTTATATAGTCTTAAGATCGTTAATTTGTACTTATACAATAACCAGATAAACGAACGAGAACTACACTTTTGTAAATGAGACAACTAGTTTAACTAAGACCAGTCGAGGAAACGAATACTAAATTAGAAAATATTATTTTATAATTCCCGATTAATGGACAAAGTAAAGACATTAAAACATGTGTTTGCTTTTATACAAGAACTTTTATTTAATTAAGTGGTGATTTCCGAAAACATGTCAAACTATTTGGTTTAATTATTTACTCACACTTCTTATATAATACTTGCAAAGTATTATACATTTCATATTAATCCTTGGATTGTTTAACGTTGTTATATAATTCACGATACGAATTATATACTTGTTCATTTTTTATATGTAATATATACGGAATATATTACACACTTTACGTTTACTTTTGATTTATTTTATTTAACCAACCACCAAACTATTACAACTTGGAAATCTAAAACTTTATCAACGTGTCGTGTTGACGTAACCATTCATCAGGAAACCCAAATATATCATCCTAGGTTAGTGGGTTATAGTCATTAGGATAAACCGTAACTTCGTGATCGAGCCGTTCCGGTTTTCCGTTTGTGCTATGCTTAATATATGCAGTTCTGCCAATCGTTCTACAACATCAACGTGAGTTTATAGCCCCATGTTTTACGGTTTTACATATATTTTTGGGGTGAGAACATGCTTGTTTACAAATTCATTTACATGGTTGATTACCTGTTTGGTTTACATACTCATTTATATATCTCGCGAGGAGATACAATACTTGGTTTAATTTTTGAACGTAAACACATACTATACTTTTATGATTATGGATTAGCTTAAGTTGCATGAACTGTTAATTACTCGGAGGGTAAGCGCGAATGTTATAAGATAGATCTATTTGGGATTGACAATCCCCGTTCGGGTGACTAGCTATCACTGGAATGAACGTTATACCATGTCGGATTACGATTGGATTGGCGCCTGCGGGGCCAACAATCACATACACATATTATTTTTAGAAATGCTCGGGTGTCCTTGGAGGGGACACCTGTGTCCTTGGAGGGGACACCTATGATTGGTACATATTATTTCATTAATGCCCGGGTGTTCTTGGAGGGAACACCCACGATGGGAACATATTCTTTTATTACTGCCCGGGTGTTCTTGGAGGGAACACCCACGATGGGAACATATTCTTTTATTACTGCCCGGGTGTTCTTGGAGGGAACACCTACGATAGGTATATTCTTACTGTGCCTTGAATAAAGTGGCATACAAATAAGTCTACGTCGCAGTTTCATGAACTTAGGTGTGTAATCATAATCACAAATGGTGACTATTGTATTGGATACAATGGTCATGCATACTTTACAAATCTTTGATTTGAACATATATTCATACATTTTGTGACTATTTAAGGATTGAAATAGTTAGTAATACTTTACAAAACTTTGATGTCAACATTTATGCATACAACTTTGAGGACTATTAAAAGGGTTGAAATGGTCATACAATCGTTTTATGATACTGTAGGGAGACAGTAGTCACTAAATGTTTTACATGGTACTATGATGACACAGTGGGCAAATACATTCATTGGAATTTACATTCATACTTATAAAAACCTATGAACTCACCAACTTTATTTTGACCGTTTTAAGCATGTTTTTCTCAGGTGAATTAGATGCTTGGAATCTGATGTGCACTAGAGTCTAAAATGACAAGATTTCATTTATAGATTTCTACTTACATACAAATGATTAAATCTCGTTGGGTAGCTTTCAAGCCTTTAATTGTGATGCAATTATAGGACAAATGTTATATCAATTTCAAGGAAATCAACGAGATTATTTTTCAAACGACACATTTAGAGGTCGTTCTCTTGTATCTAGCGATGTGTATTATGAAGTAACGCCCCCGGACATACTTCCACTGCGACACGTTTTTTGGGGTGTTACATCATGGCTCACATGGGACAATACGAAGATTACTTCAAAGGAAAGTGGGAACCACCTAGTGAGGATGAAAGTATAAGAAGCAACCAAGTTCTAAGTAATACCGGATGATAACTCGTCAACATTACTATGATTGTAGCTTTATAAATCTCTAGTAGTAGAATCATCAGGAATCGTTAACTTTTTATTAATTATGATATTTTGCATAATGCAAGTTTCATAGGATTGATTATATGTATTAGCTTTATTGTCAGAAAATTATGGGTTAGGCTAGTCGCATTAGTTTATATTTTTATTGCTATGACCTTGCTTGCTAATTGTTAAGTGCTTTAGTCTTGTTTGTTATAAAAATAGGACTTGCTACAAAATGATCACCAAACTGTCCACCTTTTTACAAATTTCAGCAGAAAAACAAAAACCTGGACAACCTGGATTTTCCAAGGTGGCGGCCCCTTGATTAATAAGGGGGCCGGCTACATATTTAAAGGGGCCGACCACTATCACATGAATTTTACTGTTTCCTTTTTGCTTTTAGACCCTCTTTTACCTAGACCCAACTATCCTCTCCTAAAATTCATAAACATCCCTTGGATTTACACTCTTAACCATGTCTACTTATCCAAAATCATCAAATCTTATTAGTATAAATTGGTCATCATCTTTAAACAATCTCATCACCTTCAACTTGTCATCTCCAAAGCTTCCATGTAAACCAATGTCTTCTTCTCAACATCAACCTTCCAAATTCTCAAAGAAACCCAAAATATTCGTAAGACCCATATGAAGAAAGAAAATGAGCAGTTGTCATCCATCAAATGAATTTGACACACCTAAAACAATGTCCAAACCTCCATCTCCTTGCAGTGAACCTTCAAAAGAAAACTCTCCTATTGCACAATCAAACCAAGCTTCACCATAACCTCACTCGCCCATAAACCTAGCTTCACCACAATCTCACTCGCCTCCTCTTAGTGATCCTTGTGTCACTAGAGTTAGTCAACCTCAAATTCTACCTTAAAGTGTCAATTAAACTCAATTTACACAACCTTCATTTCCTTACTCACCTCCACTCATCAATCCCTATGTTGCTAGTGTGCTTCAAGCTCAATCTCCACCCTCACCTTAAGGTGACAGCCAAACTCAACCTTCACCACCTCCATCTCCAACTAGAGAAATGCTTGTTGATGAGATCAATCAACTTTAAGACCTTTCTAATCTTTTAACAATGCACCTCTCAAACCAAACCAACAACCTATCAACAACACTATCAACACCAACCTTGCCTCATACCATTACTTTGGAACAAGTCAAACATCATGTTGGTTATTTCCCTTATTGTTGTTACACTCAATTTACAATTCCTATCATTGAGTCAAGATCTTAATTGGATTGAGTATCTCCTCACCCGACCATACCCACCACTTCAAGTCCCTCGCAACTATCCAATAACAACCATGTCCGCACCAAACTCACCATCAACAAAAACTAGACATTAAACATGTTTAGTCTTTCTCGCTTTCAATAAAAATCCACCTATCACTTGCAAGCAAGTTCTATGGCACTCAAAAAGTTTTAGGACCTTTATAGGTTTTATTTTACACTTGTTGTATTAATGTGTTTTAAGCACAATATTTATGTTTAATGAATGGACTTTATTTTTATGGCTTAAATTATGATTGTTGCATACATTGTTATGTTATAGTTTGTGATAGATGGATGACACAAATATATTTTGTTGGTTGGCAATTTTTTTATGCCATGTTTAAATATTTTTCATAATTGCTCGTCGTTAGAAATATATATATTGGACTCGTCTTTCTAACTCAGTTTTGTTGCAAAGTCACCATAGCTCGATTCTTAGGTGCCCTTAAACGAGGGGGAGCACACATCGAGGGGAAGCGTTTATTTCGTCGGATTAATATTTATGCCTCGACGAAGCCTTTTTATTCTAAAAAGGGGGAGAAATGAAATAAAACTCACTAACAACTTGTTTAAAAATAATTTTACATCTAATGAGTTTAAATTGTTTAATCATCAAAAAGGAGGAGATTGTTAATACAAATAATGTCTAAAAACGTTATTTATATTTTTTTGACCTCTCGATGTTTTGATAATTACAAAATGTAAAAACATTAAATGTAAAAATAAACGTAAACAAGTTATTAGTCGTAAATTTTCATTTCGACAATTAATCACTTAAGGTATGAATAAATAAATGCTTAATTTATTTATTGATCAAACGTATTTAATTTTCTCAAACCTTAAATTTTTATAAAAATGTCACAAAATTTGTTAGAAAGTTTAGACAAAATATTTTGTATTTTTAAGAAAAGATTTAATTCAAAATAAATATTTGAATTTAAAATTTCCCCCTAAAAACGGTCAAAACTGCCCCAGAAAATACCTTCCCAAGAAAGGACAAAAATGAGAGCGTCCTACAGGGGGCGACCCCCTGATAGGTATGGGCGGCCCCCTAATTGATAAGGGGGCCGGCCATGTATTTTGGCTCCCAGCTTTGCCTATAAATAATGGACTATTCTATAAATTTTTTCACCTTTTGCACACATATTATTTCTGTCCAAAATCAGTTTATAATCTTTCCATATCTTCTAAAAACCTTTGATCATACAATCATAAACATTTGTTTCCAAGTGATTCAAGCTTTTCTCTCTAAGTGCAAAAGAAGAATACTCGTATTCGACAAGATACAAGTATTATAGTTTAGTTTACACTTACATAACTTAGTTACGATTGTGTTGTTTATTGTAAATCATTCATATCTCTTGTGATCAGGTTTAATAGTTAGATCAAGTAGATCATATAAGTATTTAGGGAAGTAGATACTTGTGAAGAGTGTTTAGTATTTTAGGCCTTAAAATACAAGTGTGTGGTAGATTGGTTCTAGCTAAGATTAGACCTCGACATTTTGCTTGTGTCAAAAAATTGGTGTAAGCTACTGTGTACGGTTTTCTCCACCTAAAAGCATATATATATATATAAGATGTAATTTTTGATTATTTTGAGTATTGGGTATAATCGTGGGTATTCGTTTAGGCGTAGTTAGGTTTTAGAACTTCCGGGTATGCCTAAACGTATTTTATTATGAAACGTAAGCATTTTACGTAGCCGATAAAAATAAGATGAACAAAGTTATTAATTATCCTCATAATAATCATATAACACTTGCTTGATGCAAACATTTAATCGTTTAATGCCCGTTTACATTGAATGATCATTTTCAGTTTACGCGATTTAACTTAACGTTTACGGTTTAAGAGCAAACGCGTAAAACCCTAAAAATAATTAGTGACTTTATTAATGTCATACATTGTCCTAAAACACGAGGTGTTATACTGACCATCATCTCATTGAGCTCGAAAATCAAGTCCAACGCTTGATGGAAGCTAATCTTGCTCCTAAATCATCCATTCAAGTGAACAAAATTATTTTTTCATATGAAATTTGTAGTGGTCCCCAAGACACCCAATATTGTATGGAAAATCCTGAGCAAGCTTTTGTTGATTATGCATCTTCGCATACCGACAAAGCAGGAGGCAAGTGGTTCACTTTCAAACCTGAGCAAAATAATCTTGGTGACACCTATAATCCGTCATGGAAAAGTCACCCAAACCTCAGGTGGAGGCAACCTCAAAATTCTCAAAATATTTTTTCAAAACCACCTAATCGTTTTCAACCCAACGTTCGTTCCCGAACTGCTCCTTCAACAACAATCCTCAAAATTTTAATAATCAATCAAATCTCGAAGGATTGGTGTCTAATTTTATGGCATCTCAATACGCTAGATTATCTAAGATTGAAGCGGACTTCAAACAACAACAAAGCAAGATGACCAATAAAATTGACACATTCTTGAAGGCCATCAATGATCGTATAACGGGAGCACTCCCAAGTGATACGGTTAAGAACCCAAAACTAAATGTTAACTCCACCTCTTTGGTTTTGTCTGCTCCTTCTTACCCAATGGAGAACCCCCAAAGCTTATCTAATCCCCTCAATTCAATCAATGCTATTAAAACGTGTTAGAAATTTAATTTTTAGTGAAGTTAAGATCATTATCGATCTCACGAGTCTTGTAATAGTTAGACTATATTAAGCATGTAATAGTTAGTCCGTTAAGCTAGTTCGATAGGCTAATCTATGTAATAGACCAAGGTCCAGCCCATGGAAGTCCCATGGCCGGCCATAAGATGATATATAAGCCCCTCTCTACACATAGAGAAGGGGTGTGAGTGTGTGTTTACTATGTGAAACAAACAAAGGCTTAAGGAAATATCCAAACACCTCCACCATCTCATTTCTCTTTTCTATATTCCATTTGTGTGCTTATTTGTGTAAAACATAGAAACCTTTAATTGGTATTAGTCGCCATGTTTTCATCTTGGGTCATTTGTGATTTGTGTGCTTTGTTTTACACATTTTCAAGCTTATTCTTGCATCTTATTTGTATTTTTTGTCTCGAAATAGCCTTCAAAAAGTGGTCTTGAAATAGCTTTTAGGCGTGTTTATTTTTAGCTTATTTCATATCAAGTTTATATCGTTACTTGCTAAAAACCAATCAAGCTTATTTAGGTCTATTTAGATCAGCTTATTAAGGTTTAAAACATCTTATTTGTTTAGGTTTTTTGGCTTATTCTCTCTCGAAATAGCGTATAAAAGAGTGTTTGGATTTAGCTTATTTTGTTGTCAAGTTCATATCTTTATTTGATGAAAGCTTATCTAACATATCAAGGATTATATAGAACTGCTTATTTAGAGATTAAACTGCTTATTTGTCAGCTTATTTGAGATATTGGATTTGACTTATTTTTGGTTTCTCTATTTCGTGGCTTATTCTGGTAGGTTTTCAGCTTATTAGTATGTGTATATCTATAGATCTTATTCTATGCGTATTCTGTGCTTATTCTGGGCTTAGTATGGGCTTAAAAAGTCTTATTTTTGAAATTATTTATGGGTTTGTGCATGAATATTATGAAATATACAAACTTGTTTGAATACTGCGAAATGTGCATGAAGGTTACGGTTTATGTAAAAAACTTAATCCTTAGGTTTATGCAGTATGTTCTTTCTGCAATTTATGTAATTGTATTATTATGCGATTTGTGTTCAGGTGTTACTTCTGCGAAATATTACATATTTAGGAAATAAAACTCTGCCCAAATTGACTTAATCCTGCGGATTATGTTTTCCATCTAATCTTGCGGAATATGTTTTCCACCTAATCCTGCGAAATATGTTTTGGACTTAATCCTGCGAAATATTTTTCATTTTCCTGCGAAATAAGTATTTGATTTAAAAAAAAGAAAAGAGATTCTTGGCTCGAAAACTTGAGTAAAATTTATTTTTTCCAGTAAACCTTATAGCTAATTTTTACGTCAAATTTAGATTTTGGTATAACAGTGAAATGTTTGGGCTAAAATTTAAATTTTTGGACAAAATTAAATTTTTACGGTTACAATTGACGTCAAAATTTATAAATTTTCTATTTTTTTTCCTACACTTAAAATTGACTTCTAAAGAGAATTTCAAATTTTAGCGAAATAATTTTTTGAAATTAATTTTTGGAGGGAAAATCACGGGTTAACTGTTCGATCCACATAACACTTCATTATCATTGAAAAGATCCACAAATAAAGTTCACACAACGAAATTCAATGGAATCATCAAGTTTACATTCAGAAGAGAGAGGGTTAAAACTGATGCAACTCGAAGAAAGACAATTGCACTCCAACTGCATGGCTAAGTTCAACGAGCTCAAGACACACCTTGAATTTCTCCAAAATACTAACAAACGATTTCAAATTGCATTTCGAATATTCTTCTAAGAAGAACATGAGACTTTCAGAATGAAGACGAACCACAATTTGTATCAACTCCAATGTCAACTTGGAAGCAAGTATCTTCACTTATCAAATCCAAAATCTTGTCCTGATGAACTCATAACACCATTCAAGAATTTCTTTGACTCAAAAGAGGTAAATGCTTTAGATTTTCACAATAAGAGCCGGCAAAAGCACTGCAGAGATTATACGAGACACGGACGAGAAACTTACAGACAGGATTTACTTCGGTACTTGAATGACCTGATCAAGCTTATTGATGAAAGATTACTTAAATATGGAGAATTACAGATGAAAGAAAGTGAAGTTCAAGCAATAAAGTAGATTGAAAAACGGCTAAAAGAACCATAGTTATAGTATCAAGAGAGTTTGGTCATTAAGGGTACTACATTGGAAGCATGTTTGGTCACTGAGGGTGTAGTAATGAATGATAATTTAGTTGCTCAGCAATGTACAGTTGACTCCAGTACTTTGTCAAAACAGCATAATGAATGCAACGGCTTAGTGGAACAGCAGAATGATAATTTGGTTTCCTCGTGTTCTAATGTAGAAAAACAAAACATGCAACAACTGCAACTGCAAGCAAGAAGCCAGAAAGAAATGAGCATAAAATGGTTTAAAGTCCTTCAAGGAAACACTAGCTTTCTGTTAAGGGAATATTTTATAAGCCTAAACAACATTGACGAAGGTGCATTTGAACGAGCATTTCTAAAACTCTTTGGTAAAGAACTTAGTACAGTCAAAATAATATTCTCTTAGAATAAGGATAATCTAGAAGAAAAACTTACCATAGAAAAACTTCATGACAATGACTCCAAAACTACTTTAACAACACTCATGACACCGTTTCAAAAGTTCTTCCATCCCGAATGGCCAATGCATATGACTGAAAAATCAAGAGATGACTTTCAAAAATGCACGGGACTGTATATATTTAATTATTCAAAGAAACAATGATTCGTGATATTGTTGCAATTAAGAAGTATTTGGTTGAAGCAATACTTCATGAACATGAGATTCAAAAAAGATTAGAGCTGCAGTCAAACGATGTTCAGTTCAGTCTGGTTCAAGCATTGGAGGCAAGTTTGGTTGTCATGAAAAGTAGTGGAATAGAGTCAGAGAACAGCAGTTCAGATATTACATTCAGCAGTTTAGAGAATGACACCAGAAATTTTGAATAAGAAACCAGTAGTTCAGAAAGGAATGATGCAAATACTAATATTGGTCCTTCATATGACAGTGACACAGTGACTAAGGTACCTCATTTAAATAATGATACATTTGAAAATGTGTTTGCTCATAGGATACAAAATCATAAACAACCTGAATCTAATCCTGACACATATGTGGTAAAAGAGAATAGTAGTAATGTTATTTATAATATACCATATATGGATCCGGATAGACATAAGGAAGAACATGATTATGTAGATTATGAGCAACAGTGTGCTTTCCTTGTTTCCTTGATTAATAACCTTAAATGTGATGTTGAAAAATGTAATGAGGTTAATCGTGAAGCTCAACATGCGAATGCCTTATTAACAAACGAGCTTGAGAGATATAAGGAAAAGGAAAAATATTTTTCAAAAGAAACAACAAATGAATCTGAATACTGCAAAAAAGATTAAGCATTTAAATGATGAAATTTCATACATTAAATCTCAAGCTTGTGAAAAAGATAAGACATTTGCTAAGGAAAATGGAAAGTTTGATGAGTATGTCCAACCACTTTTAAAAAGGAAAAATTAACTTGAAAAGAAAAATCAAGAATTTTTGAAACAAATAAACAATCTTTATAACAGACTGGTCAAACTCTTCGCATGTTGCTTCCAAAAGAAGACAATATGTATACAGGAAAACAAGGTCTTGGCTTTGAGAACCAAAATGTTGATGTGACCCAAGTTTATTGAGCAAAGCCAATGAGTTAGCACCATGCTTGTATAACATTGATGAAATGGAAAAGACCTGCTTTTTGATCATAAGATAATTTTTGAAAAGGAATTAAAATGTGTAGCTGAAAAACGCTTGAAAGTAAAACAAAGAAAATCTCCGCTCTCGTATCATGGCTTTGTATATGGTGACACTCAGTTTAAAGAACCACCAAAAGTACCTTTGAAAAGAAGAGATGTTAATTTGAAAAAACATTTGGAACAAGCTCAACTTAGTAAGTATGATCCAACTCTTTGGAAAAGTCTTCTAATGAAATACTTTTGTTATGTCAAACATGCAATGCTTAAATTTGAAAAAGAAATTGTTTCAAAGCAAAACCCTCCTCGAGAGGCTGTATACATTAATTCGAGTTTTGAAGACAATGTCAAAAGGATAGCTAGAAATCAATTGTTTGAAGAATTTAAACCATTAGTTAAACACATCAATCTTCAACTAAACCACTTTAAAAAGGGTCTTGTCAAAGAAATGAAAGATGATTTCAAATATGTCACGTCTCTTGAAGACGAGTTTGATGAAAAGTGTTTAATTTTGGACATTCAACAAGAATTCTTCAAAACCTAGTTTGAGTCAGCCATATCAGAGTCACATAGCCATGTGTATGAGAATGAGATATTTGAAAAAAAATTCTTTCTTAGAAAGTGAAAAATTTTTCCTCAAAAAGACCATTAGCAAGACTCAAAAAGATTTTTCAAAGATGGAGGCAAAAATTATTGCTTTTGAAATTGCACTTCCAAATAAGATTCAAGAAAATTATTCTTTCAAAACCATGCAAACAGAAACTGAGAATTTTGTGGCATCTTTACAAATTGAAAATACACATTCGAAACAGACTTATAAAGATTTGTTTGAGTCAATTCAAAGTTCAAGGGATGAAACTAATAGATGTGATGACGTCAAACTTAAGTTTGATTTTGATGAGATTGAAACTCAAAACATTGAGTTGGAACATCGAGTGGCTTCATTAATTAAAGAGAATGAACACTTGAAGTTGCTTTAGAAAAATTTGTTTGATTCAATCAAAATGTCTCGAGTTCAGACACAAAAAGTCTTAGTTATCTGAATTTTCATATAAAAGGTTTGATAATGTTTTTCAAAAGATTGAATCAATGAAAAAGAAACAGTTTGAATCACAAATCTTAAATTTCCTTCAAAAATCTTTATATGATTCTGATCCCTCAAATGTTGAATCAGATACGGGGGAGAAAAAGATTATTTTCGAAAATGAAACATCAAGTTTTGAAACAAAGATTCAAGAGCTCGAAATGACTTTAGCTAAACAAACAAAATATTTTAAGGATGCCAAAGTTGATTTTTCAAAGAAAACAGACAAGTTTGAAACCTACTTTGAAAAACTTAAAAATACATAAGTTGTCCTTGAACGTTAATTGGATCGTAAGAGTCAAGACTCTAATGCCGAAATAGATCAGTTTTTGAAACAAATTGCTTCTCGTGAATCAAAGTTGGCATCACAAGATCTTGTTTCAAATCAAAAAGAATATAGTGAGTTGAGAACATCATACAATGCCCTAAAAGCAAAGTTTGATGTTCTAAACCAGGACAATGGGAAATCTCCACTTTCAGACTTTTCAACACCAAAAGTAAGTGTTTCGAAGAAGATTTACATGGGTGAATCTTCAAAATCATTTCAGAAGAAGGTCTCTCAGTTTACAACATACTCTGTGCAAAAAGATAGAAAGTTTTCCAAGAAACCTCAAGTTTTTGAAACATCGACTCCTCAAAAGGTTTTGAACTCAAGAAGCGAGAGAGATTTGATATTCCGTAAGTAAATGATACTTTTTGTTTTGTCGTAAATAAGCACTCGCATTAGGGTTCGAGATCAATGAATTCGATAGTATTCTACCCTATGGTAGATCTAAGGTCCTGTGCCACTTGAACTCAAATCAGTGATTCAAGTAAGATAAGACAGTTTCTTAAAACTTTAAACTCTCGTTTTACACCGGTAAAGCAAGTATGGAGACCAAAACAAAGTCATTCAAAACCGTTCAAATATTCAAAGTCAAAAATGCTTTCGTTGCAAAACAAGAATGACTCTATTTTGAAAATTCCACACAATAGAAGATTTCCATTCATCTAAAAAATGAATTCTCAAAATGAAACACCAAATTTCAACAATAGATGGAAATCCTCCTTCTCATCAAGATTTAAAACTCCACAAGAAATCCAAATTTTCATAATTAATGGAAAAACAAAAGGAATTTTAAATCTCCGTTGATTCCACGAACATTATTTCCAAATGAAACACCGGTTTTTAGTCCTCGATGGAATTCAACATCTTTGCATTAAATTGACACAACATTCAAATGGTTTTCAAAATTTGGTAAACCCGTTGGCACCGTGCTTAAATGGGTTCTAAAGATTTTTGTCTAATCTAATGTCATAATGGTTTGTTATTAAATATCAGATAACAACCCGTGTTTTTAAAGAAAAGAAAGTGTACGTGTCAGTGCACTTATCTTAAGAAAAAAAGAAAGATCTTCTTGTTTTCGAGCAAAATTTATTCAATAATTTTCAAAAGGTTTTCAAAATCTTTCAAAATTTTGCTCATCAAAATGAGTTGTTTACATTTTAGTGCACAACTCAGTTTTTAAATAAAAGGAAAGTGTACGCTTCAGTGTGATTTACCTTCAAAAGAAGAGAAATCTTCTTGTTTTTAAGCATACTTTACAAAAAAAAATTCAAAAGTTTGCTCAAAACTATGACTTCTAAGTATTTCTACTCAGAACTCGGACTTCAAAGAAAGGAAAGTGTACATTTATGTACATTTATCCTCACAAGGAGAAGAGAACAACTTCTCAGACTTGAGCTGACACGTAACGTCAATTCAAAGACATTCAAAGTATTTAGAAGCTCAAGTAACATTGGTTTTCAAATCTATTGAACATAATTTTTTCAAGAATTTATCAAAAGATTTCTCAAAATCCTTTAAAATTGTGTGGTCAACACTCCCTTCTCATGATACTTTCAAAACTAGAATCATTTTTATACATGGATCAAATTTTGAGGAGGAGCTTCTAAAACCAAATCATTTTAACGTTGTTGGATACATCTCATAAAAATCAAATTTTATGTATCCAAAACATTTAGTGGAACTTAAAAAAAATAAAAAAAATAAAAAGGTACTTTAATGTCATATAAAAAAAAGATTCACATCAAAAGTTTTGATGTTGATGAACACATCTTCTCATAACAATCTTTATGTGTTCATTAACATATAGTGTCCGAGTATAAATTTTCTCAAGAATTTTTCACGAAATTCAAAATCTTTCCAAAAATTGTGTACTCGACACTATCTCCATCCCTCATTAATTATAGGAGAGCAAAGAGAAAATGTTCTAATTATAATCATGCATAACCATTTTTCTCCCATGTGCTTTCAAAATTCCAAAATAGCCATTTTATTCCATGGATATCATAAAGATCATATGGTATGCTATTTTTGAGATAGAGAAATTGGATTAAAATGTGATCGTTATTGACTCAAATGCGCTCTAAACTTAGCATGTACAAAACATTTTTGAGTATCGAAGCACATGTTGAGAGGGAGCTTTTGGTAAAGGATGAAACTCTCAAAGTGTAAATTGCTTTGATATTCTTTTAAAAAACTTTGATTGATTTTCCAATGGTTTTAAGGCTACGAGGACAATACCCAAAGACCGACCATGTACTTATTGTTTCTAGAGATATAAAGCGGTTAAGGATAGGTATTCGTTCCACGATCGTGTTAGAACCGAAGGGATCTACCAAGGGACATTCCATTCGTTAGACTAGAAGTCCTTAGGTATGATATAAAAAGTAATTAATTGAGAATAGGAATAATGCCGACTAAGTCAGAGCTAGCACTCGAACAAACCCAACAAGGTGTTAGTAATGAAAGCTTGGTAAGCATTAAAAGGGTTGAAGAATGAAAAAGAAATGTAAGGATAAATGGTGTAAAGAAAGAAGCCTTCCATACACTTAGGAAGAAACCGGGTCAATACATATGCTTTCAGAATCACAATGTTGATTGCTGACATTGAAGACCGACATCATAGACCTAGTGATGCAATGCACAACCCTCTTTAGCCACTCATGATCTCTTAAAAGAGTTCTGTTTCATTTCTCACGGAGACTAAACACGTTATCTATTGACTTTCTCAAGCCGAGTTAGTTGGTATTGAAAAGGTGGCAGTCAACTCCAGCCTCCGATCACTAAAACCAAAGTGCACTATCGATTGTAGAGCCAAAAGAGATCATCAATAAATCTCATTATGACACTATTCCAAGATACACTTGTTCTTCATACACCGTGAAACAAGTAAAAAAGCAAGAGTCCTACGGATTATCCTTATGATCTTGCCAGAACATCAGAGCGATGCTTCACAGTATTCACAGTGATGATGGAAATCCTACCAGTACCAACATCAAACAAGTACTGCGACAGGTGACTTGTGCGATCCTATATTGATCAAACTTGTGATAACTGAATATTAAAATCGGTTCAATATAAGAATTGACGGATGAAATTTGAAAAGATAAAACTGTTGGTGTGTCATAAAACACTTTTATTTCTTGACACGCCAATTGATTTTCCTAAATTATTTTTTCAATCTTATGTCCATGGGCAGCCTCACAAGGGTATCTGGACATAGGAAAGATGAACACGAATTGATGACTCAATCGAGAACAAAGTAACTTGCCGATTCACTCTTACCGTGTTGTCTGCTTTAAGACATTCTGGTAACGAGAACGGCTAGTGAAGTTGCGAAACCATGTCAAGGAGATTCTTTGGAATCTATCTGATCACAGGCAGTATTTATATTGATAAATGGGGAATCATGGTTATTGCAACCGTATTCGACGAAGTGAAAAAGACACTTTCATGCATATCTATTGTTTATCACTAACCTAAACCTGCAGGTTTTCCCAATGGAAGCCGTACCTAGTCCATGATGAGTTAGATTCATAAACCACATGCTCATACTCAAGAAATTAAGTTTCAAGTAATCAAGAAAGGACAAGACAAAGACTTACGTTGCTCTGATTATTTACCTTTCTCCTTAAAGACACAAAATTTTCAAGACAAAT
The DNA here is from genome assembly GCA_026074375.1 of Tanacetum coccineum. NCBI lineage: Eukaryota > Viridiplantae > Streptophyta > Magnoliopsida > Asterales > Asteraceae > Tanacetum > Tanacetum coccineum. The sequence goes on from BQNB010001674.1 coordinate 104,664, forward strand.
ATTATCAAGGTAGATATTAAGAAGGTTTTCAAGATAACACAAAGTATGAGCATGTTGGTCCGAAGTCACAAGATTGTAAGAAGGCAAAGTATTACAAAGATAATCAAGATCACAAGTGCATGACTGGAACAAAAGGAGCTAGCACAATTATTACACGAGAAAGATTCAAAATCAAGACATGAACCATCAAAGATCAAAGATCAAAGTCACCAAGAGAGATCTCTATGATCACCCCTTAGGGGGAGATTGTTAGGAATTCAAAAAGTGTTGATCATTCATGAGATCTCAATGATCGTTCGTTAGGGGGAGATTGTTATGAATTCAGTTTTTAGTGAAGTGAGGATCATTATCGATCTCACGAGTCTTGTAATAGTTAGACTATATTAAGCTAGTAATATTAGTCCATTAAGCTAGTTTGATAGGCTAATCTATGTATTAGACCAATGCCCGACCCATGGAAGCCCATAGAAGGCCTATGGCCGGCCATAAGATGATATATAAGCCCCTCTCTACACATAGAGAGGGGGTGTGAGTGTGTGTTTACTATGTGAAATAAACAAAGGCTTAAGGAAATATCGAAACACCACCACCATCTCCTTTCTCTCTTCTATATTCCATTCGTGTGCTTATTTGTGTAAAACATAAAAACCTTCAAACATGTTCCAAACAAATAAATAAATCTCAAAAACACCAACCTTAAGTTAAAACATTAATGGTCAATGAAAATGAAGCACCTCTAAACAAAGGGATTAAATGTCCGTCAAAGTTACTTTCTCCAAAATATCAGTCTTAATCATCTCTAGGAGAGCAAAATAGGAACTCCTCCTCCCCCAAATGCGTTCATTTCATTAATACAATCACCATTATAAGAAAAGAAGAGGGACCTAAGAAAGGAGGGATCATAGAACCTAATGCAGCTAAGAACAACAATCATGACATAATTGAGGAAAAAGTAGGAGATGAGTTAAGCAGGTCTGAAATAGTAATAGGAGAACGCGAATCACGGGTGATAAAATGGGATAATCCCGATGATAGGGCGTATAAAGATACGAAGGAAGTAGATGAAGTTGATGAGGAAAGAGAGGAGTCAGAAGAAGAGGACGACCCAGAATACTTTGACACCTTCCCCCATTGTAGAAGAGTTAGGTTATCACGAATGGCTTTTGAATAACCCTCGACACCCTTGGGTTAATGCTAAGGTAAAAATGGGAAATCTAAACAACATAAAATTCTCATGCATGATTGGTCAATTCCTCAAGGAATAAGCTTATATTGATTAGATTCACCAATTAATCTAATGTCTAAACATAATTACTACTGGATCAGGAGTGAAGGTTTAAAGTCAAGAAGAAAACCGTCAAATCCAGAGAAAATTAGCAATTTCATAAGAAGAGTTAAAGGATTAAAGGTTTGTGTAGGTAACTTCACTTATGAATGTGATTTTTTCATGCTAAAAGATACCACTAGTCTCATAGATCGTTATCTTGGTGGAATGGTATTAGGAAAACCATTTGTGAAGGAATCTAGGCTTGTTTACGATAAAGATGAAGGGACGGTTACGTTTGAAAAGGATAACAAAAAGATTACATTTAAGATGCCTCACAAAATGGAAAGGTGTTAGCCTTATTTTAATATAAGTCGAACAAGAATGTTATCGATCGTCTTAGTCATAATTAGTCTTGTATTGTAATAGGCTAGTCGGGATTAACGGGCTTGGACTTTAAGCTAATATTGTCCATGTTTTGGGCTAAAGCCCAACATAAGCCAAGCCCAGTCCAAGAGAATAGCCCATACCCCAACTTGTGGCATGGGACTATAAATAGAACCCTCTCCACACAAGGAGAGGGTGTTGGTTGTTACATTTCACACATAGCAATCTAAATTCCCTTCTTTCCCTCTCTACTTTCTCTCTCTCAACTTCCTTTCTCTTTTCTAGCTTATTTGGTTCATGTAGGCTTATTGGTATAGCTTATTAGTTGTGTTACAGATTAGTTATTTAGGATAACGAGTGATATCAATCGCCAAGGGGTTTTAGGTGATTAGATTTGTGGTTTTTTAACTATATTTCGCACGTCTTTTTGCCTTTTATACGCGAAAAAAGTGATTTGATTTTAGTGTTAAAAGTGTTAATGTTTATATTTTATGTTAGATATAGACTAGATATAGTCACTTTTGCAAAAGAAATCAAGAAAAACGATCAAAAGGTATGTTTTAGGCATTTTTAAAAGTTAAGATACGTTTTTTTGTGCGAAATATGTCTATATGAATGGTGTGAAATATGTTTCTGTAATAAGTGTGCGATTTATGTAATTTTTGTGCGAAACAGGTTATGTTAAAAAGGTGTGAAATATGTCATTTGTATGAAATAAACCTCTGCCAAAAAATTTATAATCGTGCAAAATGTGTCTTCTTGAAGTGTGCGAAAATAGTTTGTGTAATACTGTGCGATTTCTATTATGTGGTGCGAAATACTACACGTGTAACAAGTGTGCGAAATATTACAATATCTAGAACAAAACTCTGCTCAAATTTTTACACAAACGTGCTAAATAAGACAACACACATTCAAGCGAAATATGACACAGTTTTATGTTGGTGCGGAATATGTAACTTGTGCGGAATATGACACCGAAATTAATTTTCGATTAACCTATTTATGTGCAATCATATTCGGTAAACAGCCAATTTCGGTTTAAGTAATTTTGGTTGAAGGCTTTTTGGATTCTTATTGTAATTCTTCTATTGGACTTCAAACACAATTAATTCTTCATCAACAAACCACAACAAACATATCACTACATAAACTTAAGATCTGTTATCTATTCACAACTACATCAAAGTGTCAAATACCAATAACACAATGCAAACTCAAACATCAAATGCTCTTCGCAATGCCATCATGGAAGCCGGTGGTAAAGATCGTCCACCAATGTTAGCATCGGGTAATTACGTTCAGTGGAAATCCAAAATCAAAAGATACATTGACACTAAACCTAATCATGAACTTATCCACTATTATCTTGAGCATCCACCTTACAAATTCAAATGGGCTGAAAGAAAAATTCCAGTTGTAGAAGGTAGTTAAGAAATCACTACAGAAGGGTACATGGAGAACTATAAGAATGTTTCAGAAGACATAAGGAATCTATTGAATGCTGAAGCTGAAGTTGTTCATATAATTCTCATAGGGATAGACAATGATATCTACTCCACATTTGATGCGTGTCCACATTCTATGGAGATGTGGAAAGCCATTGAAAGGTTAAAACAAGGTGAGTCAATCAATGTCTAAGATCTTGAAACCGATATGTATTGGGAATTTGGAAAGTTCACCTCACGAGATGGTGAATCATTTGAATCGTATTACTCAAGGTTCTACAAGATGATGAATGAGCTTGTTAGAAATCAGTGTGAAGTTACCAATCATCAAGTGAATATCCAGTTCTCACTTCAACTACAACCATAATGGCAACGGTTTATGACACTTGTCAAGCAGAGTCATGAATTGAAGACTGTCTCCTATCACAAACTTTATGACATTTTAAAGCAACACTAGAATGAAGTCAATAAGATAAGAGTTGAAAGACTAGCACGTACTACTAATCGACTTGCACTTGTTGATCAACAACAACCAGTTTACCATCCTCAAAACCATCCTACTCACTACACTCAAAATTCATCAACCAGACCATAACAAGCTGCTACCAGAAACATAGGTAAAGCAATTATTAACTCTCCTCCACCCACTTATGATCAAGAACCTTCTATGGTTGCTGAAGATGATGAAATGTCAAAGAAAAAGGAGATTGATAAACTCATGGCTTTAATTTCTCTATCATTTAAGAAAATCTACAAACCTACCAACAACAACCTCAAAACTTTATCAAACACCAGTAGAGCAAATCAAGATGACTCTCCAAGGATTAACAGAGGTACTGGATATGATAATCAGAGGGCAGTTAATGTTACTGGGGCTAGGGAGACTGTAGGTACACATGTGGTGCAGCAATCTGGGATTTAGTGTTATAATTACAAGGAATATGGGCATGTAGCAAGGGAATGTCAAAAACTAAAACGGGCAAAGGATGTAGCTTATCATAAGGAGAAGATGATATTATGTAAGCAAGAGGAAGCTAGATTTTGTTAAGTAAAGAACAAGTTGATTGGATGGATGACACTGATGATGAACCTGAAGATCATGAATTAGAAGCACATTATCTGTACATGGCAAAGATTCAAGAGGTTACTCCAGATGCTTCTAACAATTTTGGACCCGTCTTTGATCCTGGGCCATTGCAAAAGGTACAATATTATAAAGATAGCTATAATGTGTTTGACAATGATAGACAACATCCTGAGCAACTTGAATCTGTTAATGACACATATCTGGGTGAACAAGGTGATACTAATATCACTACTGATTCATTGGATATGAGTACTAATAGAGAAGAGGTTGACCAGGATGATGATGATGATCTTGCTAGAGAACGTGATTTGCTTGCTCCTTTAATTGAGAAACTAAAATGTGAAATTGATGAAAGCAAAATCTGTAATAAACATTTGGAATCATCAAACAAGACTTTAGTTGATTAATTGAAAAGTGAAATTAAGGATTTCAAAACCAAAATAAATGTTTAGAATCATCAAACATACATTTTACAAAAGCAAACACTAAACTGTCAAAGAGTAATGAATTCATGTTCAAAGACCTTAAAAAGTTCCAAGCTGAACTTGATAGGTATCCTGATGTGAATTATGCATCAAATGTTGAAATTGAATGTGCAAAAGCTAAAGGGGAATTAATCTCACACAAAATGTCTTCTGAAAAGTCATTTAATGAATATACTCAAAAGATGAATGATTTAAATTAAATGATTTCAGAAATGAAAAAAGAGCTTATTGCACATCAAGAGTCAATCTCCATAAGGTCACAATAAAAAGAGGCTCCAAAGAAGTTTTACAAAACTCGTGAAGACAAGGACCTTGAAAATGTCATTGCTTTGGAAAAAAAATCAAAGTTTTAGATGATATTATATACAAAATCGGTCAATCATTTCAAACAATGAATATGCTTAATTGAAATTATAAAACGAGTTTTGTTAAACCTGAGTTGCTCAAGAAAGCTTAAAGAGCAAATCCTCATCTGTATGATATAGGTTGCTATAATGATAATCTTGCTTTAATGTTAGCTCTTGAATCTGACGAAACAATTCGTCTTGCCCAAGAAAGTCGATCAAAATTAAGTGATTTAATCAAACCTTTTGATTATAAAAACTTAAATATTCTTTATGACTTGTTTGTTACACAACGTGAAAAGTCAGCTGAACAAAGATATTTTTCAGAAAGATCAAGAATGAGTCATACATCTGGAAAGAATGTATACTCAAAAGATAATTTTAATAAACAAACAACTTTTTTAGAAAAAACGAATGGAAGAATTAACTCCGTGGGCTTAAAAATGTAAAAGTTCTCAAATCTTTCAAACACTTAAACAAGATATTAACACCATTTTTAATGGTGTGGAATGCTGCAAAGAAGATATGCATAAAAAGACTTGGCATGGCTACATTGATCCAGTTATCAATAGTACAATTGAAACTAATTTTGATCCTTCAGTTCATAAACTTATGACTAATACAGAAAGATTTTTTCTATCTCTGAAAGCGGAAATGGTTGTAGATTTAAAATACTTTAACTCTCTTGAAAACGAAATAAAGTCTCTTCAATCTCAACTAGAAACTCAAAGAACAATGTTTTTGAATGAAATCGATCGACTTTCCAGGGAATATTACTATGCTGATCACATGAATGCAATACTTGACGTGTACACTAAACTTGATGAAGTTACTAATTTGCAAAAAGGAATACAACGTCAACAAGTTTTGAAGCACTTCAGCAACATGCTATTAATCTTGAACTTGCTTTACAGCAATGTCAAGAACAGATTTAAAATGACAAAGCTTGGAAACAAAAAGAATCAACTTCATTTTGAGAATTAAATGTCAAATATTTTGAAATTCAATACTTGAAAGCTCAATTAAAAGACAAAGGCATTGCAATAAGTAAGTTGAAGAAACTCATTAAAAAGATGAAAGGAAAATATATGGAAACTAAGTTTGAAAAACCATCTGTTATTCGACAACCAAATGCTTTTAAAAGTCAAAGACAATCAATTTTAGGTAAACCGGCTACTTTTTCAGATTCTCTTGCAAAGAAAGATTTTTCAAAGTCAATGTCGGTCACCATAAATAATGTGTTGTAACCTATGATATCATTTTCACTTCAAGAATCAAAGAAATGGAAGAAATGGAAGAATTGTATAGAGAGAATCTAGAGAGATAAAGTAGAGAGAAAAGAAAAAGATTATGGATTGCTATGTGTAAACATACAAATAAACAACCAACCCTTCTCCATGTGTGGAGAAGGGGTATTTATACTTCCACATGAGGCTGACCTATATAAGGCTTTATGGGCCGTGTGGTTTCTTTCTTGGGCCGGGCTCGGGATTACTTGGGCTTTAGCCCATAACACGTGACCAATTAGCTTACATAAACGAGCCCGTTTACCCTTTCTAGCCTATTAAAACATATTGTGAATAAATATCATACTTCCATGATTTGTAGCCGAGCTTCCTTGTTAGACTCAATATTTTGAGGCTAATAATCTACCCTGAAGCGAGGTTTCCTAATGGAGGTATACTGCAGATTCTGAGCTTCCATGTTCACATACATATTTAAGGCTAACAATCTCCCCTAATGTGTAGTATTCGAATTCTTGAGGTGAGATCTTAAATCTTGCTTCCTTGAACTTCTTGAGATTACTTTGTCATTGAGTTTTGAAATCTTTGGCCTTTATTATGTTATAGGCTTGTTCCTTCATGTTGTGTGATCTTTGATCTTTAGCCTTTGTCATTGTCTTTCGACTTTGTCTTTGATTTCGAGATCTCTAAATCTTTTCCTTGTTTGTCTTGATCGTCTTTGCCACCTTGCGATCTTGTGTCTTGACCAACATGCTCATACTTTGCATCTTCTTGAACGCTCTCTAATAATCTCCCCCAAAGCTTGGTTTATGAGGAGGGATCTTTAATATCAAAGTTTGCGGAAGTCTTTGTCTTAATTCTTGAGCTTTCTTGATTCTTGAATCTTGATGCCAATAGTATGTCTTTATAGCTTGATCATGAGCATGTGGTAATGAACCTGACTCTGCTGGAATGAGGCTGTAACACCGACGTTTGTACCTACATTTGAATGTTAGTAATAAACAACAGATATGGACAAAATGTCTTTGTTATGCGTCAATTTTAGGTTGCGATAACCACCGCCCATTTTATAGTATAAATACTATACTTGTTATCAGGTAGCTCAAAGAATCTCCTTGATAAGATTTTCAGCTCAAAGCGTAGGATCTTCTAACACTGATGTATTAGATTCACCATGCTTGCTTGTTCTCATTACTGGAACGTCTCAAAGCGGTAAGAGTGAATTAGATAGTTAGTATCTTTCTAATTGAGTCACCAATTCATTTACTTGACCAAATTGATATCCAGTTGACACAAGCTTGGTCCATATAGAATCTCGCAAGTCACCTACCGCAGAGCTGTTTGATGTTGACTATAGAAGGATTTCCATTCATCAATGTGAATACTAAAGAGTATCACTTTGAATGTTCTGGCAAAATCACAAGGATAATGCATATGACTCTTGTTAACAGCTTGTGAACTTAATAGTGTTCAACAAGTATTTGTCATGAAATGTGTCCTAACGAGATTTATTTGTTGATCTCTTGGCTCTAGACTCGATTAGTGCATTTTTGTTTTAGTACTCGGAGGCTGGAGCAGACTGCCACCTATTCGTCAATAGAAATCATGTGTATCTCCGTGAAAAATGAGACAAGTCTCTTTTGAGAGAAACTGAATGGTTGGGAAGGGTTGTGCAATGCATCACTGGGTCCATGATGTCATGTCTTCAATACAAGAATTCATCTTTGTGAATCTGATAGATTATGTATTGACCTGGTTTCTGCCTAAAGTGTGTGGAGGGCTTCTTTATTTAGACCCTTTATCCATACATTTATTTTTAATTCTCCAACCCCTTCAATGCTTACCAAGACGTCATTACTAACACCTTGTTATGATTTTTCCAGTGTTAGCTCAATCTTAGTCAGCATTATTCCCTTATTCTCATTCATCTCCAATCATACCTAAGGACTGCTATTTCTAACTATAGAGTGTCCTTGGGTAGATCCCTCCGGTTCTAGTTGGATCATTAGACTAATATCTAACCTAACCACCTTATGACTTCAAAATCGTCATGAATTAAGATGTTGTTGGGTATGAGATTGTAACCATAAAACCTTGATTGAAAATCATTCAAAGTGTTTGAAAACATTTGACACTTCGAAAGTTTTAATCATTTAGAAAAACTCCCCTTTCACACGTGCATCGATAACCAAAAGTGTTTTGCACATGTGGGGAGGAGTATAAAGCACTTTTTACTCTTGAGTCTGTTGATCACGTATTTTTTCTAGATCACATTTTAATTACATTTCTCCCCTTATTTTTATATATTAATTCACTTAGTGTTTGAAATACCATGTGATTTTAAATTTATCTTGAAAATCCTGTGGAGAAAACTATTTTAGCATGAATTATATGGAACATTAACTTGCTCCCCCTTAATTTTACATATGTTTGACACCAAAAAAATGATACCAAGTTGTAAAATGAATATAAAATTGAGGTTGAGACATAGTTGAGAACACAATTTTAAGAGATTATGAATTGTCATTGAAGAATTCTTAAAAAATTATGCTCAACTACTAAATCATCTTATAACATACAATCTATTGAGTAGTTATTATTATTACTGATTTGTTATTAAGAGATTTTTGATAATGTTTTGAATACATAAAGATTATCGTGAGATGATGTATCCAAAATCATTAAAACATTGTTTTTCGAACCCCCCTCAAACATTGACTCATTTTAAAAATGACACCTAATGTAGAAGAATTGTCATGTAAAACTTAATGAGGGATTGAGTGTTGAACACATAATTTTGAAAGATTTTGAATTGTCATTGAGAAACTCTTAAAAAATTGTGTTCAACATTTTGAAAAACATCATGTTAGAAGACTTCTCTTCTAACGCTAAGGATAAACACATTGAAGTGTACACTCTCCTTTGTCGTTCCGGTCTGAGTTGCAATCTGAGAGCGATTACAAGTCATAAAGAAAAATTAGAAATGACATGTTTTGAAATCATTTGAAATTCTTGCTCGAACTTCATTTACACGCCCGTGTCGATGTTAATTAACATTTCTAGGTACGTAAATGTTATCGATTGCAAGAGACATGTCGAGAAGATTCTTTTTAGAAATTTTTTGATTTTTTTGATTTTGTATTTTGTTTTTGAAATTTTATATTTTTGTATTTGTTTTTATAGGTTTTATATTTTTGTATTTTGCTTTTCTCAAAAATATTTACAAGTCGATGTTTGATGAAATATCAAGGAGATTCATTTGTCAGAACCTCCAGTTCTGTTGGAGTCAAACATCTCATACCAATTCATCTAACGAGATACTGAAACCTATCTTCGGGTAAGGATTTAGTAAACATGTTAGCTAATGGGTATTTAGTTCTAACAAAATACAATTCAATTATACCTTTATCAACCTATTCCTTGATAAAATGGTAGCGAGTATGGATGTGCTTGGTACGAGAGTGTTGCATGGGGTTGCATGAGATTGTTATGGCTCACTGAGAGTCGAAATACAACAGTATTTTGTTGTAGTTGAAGCCATAAACTTTAAGTTGTGTCCTCATCCACATTACTTGAGCACAACTTGCAGAAAACGCCATGTACTTGGCTTTTGCCGATGACATTGCAGTGCAGTCATGCTTCTTTGACATCGAGCTGACTAACTTATCACCTAGGAATTATATTCCTCTAGAAGTGCTTTTGCGAGTATCAAGACATCTGGCATGGTCAGCATCTGAAAAAGCTGTTAGTTTAAAGCCAGAATCCTTCAGATACCAGAGTCCCATGTTAATGGTACCCCTTAAGTATCAAAAGATTCTTTTAACCTCTTTGAACCTCTTTGAAGGTGTTTCATCGGTATATGTGCTTTAGTAAACGTGCAAAATAACATACTGCATGCACTATGTCTGGTCTACTAGATGTCAGATACATGAGTGACCCAATTTTACCACGATAGTCAGTTTGGTCTACGAGTTTTGCACTCAAGTCTGCATCCAGTTTAGGTTTAGTAGCCATTGGTGTACCAACGGTAACACATTTATCCATACCATGTTTTTAAGTATTTCTAAAGCGTACTTGGCCTAATTGATAAAGATACCTCATGGGGATTGGTGGATCTGAAGTCCTAGATAGAATTTCATTTCCCTCATTAAGGACATCTCAAATCTAATGTGCATTAATTTTTCAAAACTTTTAGAAAATTTTAGGTTTGTAGACCCAAAAATAATGTCATCGACGTAAATTTGCATAAGTAGAATGTCCTCCCCGTATCTTATCATAAATAGAGTAAGGTCAATGGTACCTTTAGTAAAACCTTTGAACATCAGGAAATTTGAGAGTTCATCATACCAGGCTCTTAGAGCTTGCTTTAATCCATATAGAGCTTTCCTTAGACGGTAAACCTTTTTTGGATGATCAGGATCAACGAACCCATATAGTTGTGCAACATAAACCTCCTCCTTTAGTGCAACATATGCGATGAAAATCTGAACAACTTCCAAGCGAGCAACTGGAGCAAATGATTCCTTGAAATTAATACCCTCTTCTTGAGCATATCCCTTAGCTACAAGTTGTGCCTTATTGTGAATTATAGTTTGATCTTCATCCTTTTTGTTCTTCCATAACCACTTTAGCTTGATTATAGTCTTGCCAAAGGGTTTGTCAACAAGTTCCCAAACTTGTAGTCTATCGAACTAATGAAGCTCTTCCTGTATTGCCTCTATCCATGCAGAATCAGCCATCGCCTTCTTAATGTTTATTAGTTCTGCAGTACTCACGGTGAGTGCGAACATACACATTTGAGGATCTATTGCAAGTTGTCGTCTTGTTTGCACTGGCTTGGATTGATTTCCACGAACTTGAGATAACGGGTGATATTTTGTCCATCAGTGTTTAGATTGATGCAGTTGGTAGAATGTATTCATATTTGAATTATCAACATTGCGTGAGGAAGACTCGGCAAGTTCTTGTACCGCTGTACAAAATGGGTTAACAAATTCATATGGTCCAAAATGTGTATCTTCTGCTTGATTATCGTTGTTTGCCTCAACATGAACAGTTGGAGTTTTTGGTTCTGTTGAATGGTGAATGTTCGATGTAGGTGGTGTGTCTTGTTGTTTAGAATTGTCGGTGGGAGAAGAAGACTTGTTGACACTTGAAGTACCCGCAATGAAAAATTCATCATACAAAGGACCAAATAGAAGATCCAACTCTTGTTGTGACGGAGTTGTTGTATCTGCTAAAGGAGAAACATTTTGTAGTTGTAGTGCGGGGTCAGAGTTCTCATAATCTGACACCTTTTGTCGTTGGAGAACGAGGCCTGAAGTGTTATTATCAACTAACGTCTCAAACATCTCTTTGATCTAATCAAATCTAAGATATATGGATTCAACTATCAATCAGGTTTACTTGTTGTAAACTCTATAACCCTTAGACTGAGTGGAGTCTCCCACCAGAATGCACGGATCCCTATTTTCTTTCATCTTGTCAAGATTTTCACCATCTCTGGTTAAGTAACAGGTGCAACCAAAGATGTAAAGGTGTCGAATTGAAGGTTTCTTGTCATTGATGATGTGATATGCAGTCTTCTCTTGTGTTGGGATTATTATAGATCGGTTTTGAGTATAGCATGCGGTTGCAATTTCTTCAGCCTAAAAGAACAAAGGAAGTTTAGAAGCAGAAAACATCATTTGAGCAGCCTCAACTAGGGTACGTTTTCGTCTTTCAACAACGCCATTTGTAACACTCGTAAATAGGGTCACATCCGAATAATGAATCCGAGAGAGTTACAACATAGATCAATAGTACAAGATATGAGAACGGCCTCTAAAAGAGTCGTTTAAATTACGATACATTGGATTTATTGAAATTTATTTAATACAAAGCGCAATGGCTTAAATTGTTCAACATTTGATAACAAAGATTTTAGATCATAACAAAAATCACAAGATGTAATGACTCCAAATCTTTTATGCATGACTCCTTAAAAGAGTATCCCAATGTATCCTTAGCACCTCGTGCCTCATTGACCTGAGAAAACATTCTTTGAAACGTCAAAATAAAGTTGGTGAATCCATAGGTTTATGTAAATATAATGTAGGACCGTAAGATTTCTAAGTGTATGATAATGCAACAGATGCAAACATCACAAAGTGTAATTACGTTTCCCTAAGCTCATGACACTGAAGCTCGACATGTATGAATTGCAATATAAATTGCCAACATTGCCCTTGACGATGTTATAACCTGCAACATCCTAAATCTGACATGGTATACGTCCGTTGTCGGGCAAACCGGCACAGTGAGTGCTACTCACCTGAACGAGGATGTCAATCCCAAATAGATCTATTTATAACATTCGCGCTCACACGAAGTATATGACAGTTCATGATAATGGGCACAGTGGGTTATCGCCACTTAGGCAAACACGTAATCATGATGAAATGTACACTTGCATCCAATTTTGTAAAACAATGCATGTTTCTTACCCCAAAAGTTGTAAATCATTGATATATTAAACATGGGGCTATGAACTCACTTTAGTGAATAGTGTTGATAATATAAATCAAGTGAGTGAGTCGACAAGTGAAATTCGAACGCAACCTAATTAAATGTAGGCAGTATGAGAACAATGTACTTAATAGTACTACATCACAAGTTATATAGTTATACCATCACCTAATAGTCTTTGTTTAGTTTTAAATGTCAAAACAATATTTAAACCGTACTTTATTGAATAAAGGTGTTTGTATTCGTATCCGTAAAATAAAGTGTGGTTTTTGTCTCACAATTGATTGTTTGTTAATAATACATGTTTTAATATTATTATTGTTTATAAAATGATATTATATAATTAGTTTAATTGTTTTTATAAAATAGTGCACAAAAGTAAAAATACTGCATGCGGTTTTATAAACCTTATGTATCTTTATCGTTTAAACTCTGTTTTTCACGTTATTTATATCCATGGCTCCGTATTAAGAAAATATATCAAAATGTTATATTTATAATATTTATGCCCCTGATGAACAGTAATTTTAATTGTTTTTATAAAATTATATAAAACTACTTTTATATAATTAATCGTTGTAACCTTCCAAAAGTCATAACTTACTCATATTTAATCCGTTTCGCTTGTTCTTTATATGTATGGATTTGTATTTGAAAGATCTACTCAAATTTCATATTTATTATATGGTTTAAGTATTGTTATGAACAGTAACCGTAAGTGAAAGTTTATAAAAATACTTTTTATAACTTTAATTATTGAAACCGTATTTTAATTGTATTTCATTCGTTTTGATTCGGTTTTTAGCGATTTTTATGTCCACGTCTTCGTAATTAAAAACCGTATCCAAGAAAAACATTTCTCAACAGCCCCCTGTCGTGAACAGTAACCTATTTTTATAAATTTACTTTTATAAAAATACTTTCTAACGTAAACATGTAAATAATGTACCTTCTTTGTTATAAATCCATTCTCAATGTAATTTATAGTTTTAGAATCCTTATAACTTGTACTTTCTCATAAAAATATGCCCTCAAATAATCAGATTCGAATTTGGTTGGATTTTTATAAAATAACTTCTATAAAAACATTTATATATATATAATTATCGTAAACTTGTAAACGTCATATCTTCTTCGTTAGGGCTCGGTTTTTCAAGTTCTCTAAATGCTTACGATCCTCATGAAAAGTACTATTTTTAGAAAATATAAAATGTTTATTACCTGGTTTGAATGAACAGTAACCTTATTTAGTTTCATTAACTTGTTTTATACACTTTTAAACTTTATAAAGTTACCACAACTCTTCAAATTTATAAATTAACATTCATGGTTTATAAATTATGTCCTCTATATTATGTCCATCAATATAAGTCCATATTGTCCAAGAAAATTATCCAACATATTTATTTGTTTAACTAAACTTTATAAATAAATAAATAACCATAACTTGACAAATAATTATATAAACTTTCTATTGCCTGTAAACCCTTGTTTTAAACATATTAACATATTTAAAACATCATTTTAATCATAAAGAAACTGAGTTCGTGTATGTATGTACATAGTTTTTGTTTTATAAACTTCATAAAGTAAACCTAGGGTGTGTGATTATCATAATATATCAAGGTTAAGGTAAACATGTATAGGTATAATGAAGATGTTAAAAACTTAAATGGACCTTAGAGATAAGTAGTAGGATGATGAACACAAGCTTATTCTTAAGCTTAAACCCTATGAATCAACCACAAGATCAAACCCTAATTAGGAAAACCTTAATTATATTTCTTGTATGCTTCTTGTTAAACCACAAACCCAAGTTTTTATTGGTAGCTTACCCAATATCTTAGTATCACCTTAGTATACTTAAATGAATGTCAGATGCCTCTCTTGAATATTTGTAGAATGAATTTTAATATGAACCCTAATAGATAAAAGTGAGCCGTGGGTTTTGCTTGTAGGGATAGAGTTTTTGTGGGTTTATTTGCTTGGTAAATGAAAGAGTGGGATGCTTAACCTTGGACTTTGCCCTATATGAGTGCACCTAGTAATGTTCAAAACAACCTTAAGTATAAACCATGTGTTGGAGTGGTTTGAAGTACAACATGTAAGAGCTCTCCTCCTCTCTAGGAGGAAGGAGACATCTAATGTAAGTGGGGAGGGAGTACATTGACAAGCCAATTACTAGAAACCCGCAACATCCTAAATCTGACATGGTATACATCCATTGTCTGGCAAACCAGCACAGGGAGTGCTACTCACCCGAACGGGGATGTCAATTCCAAATAGATCTATTTTGATAACACTGTCGCGCTCGACACTGCAAAGTAATTGACAGCTCTATGAGTAATGGGCGCAGTGGGTTATCGCTACTTAGGCAAACACCTAATCACGATGAGATGTACTTTTGGTATGTGTTTAATTACACATACCTTTTACCTTTAAAAACAAGTTAAAATAACCAAAAACGGACTTAAAATGCCAAAAATATGCTTGTTTTGCTAATTGTGTTGTGCAGGAACGGATATCTAAGAAAAGGACGAAAAACGAAGCCAAAACGACAAAACCGGACACGGAATGGTAAAGACAAAGTCAAGACAAAGCCCAAGTGTGAAAAAGTCAACCAAAGTCAACCCCGACAAATCCAAAGTCAAACCCGAAGACATAAGTGAAGAAAAATAAGTTTAGGGGCCAAAATTGCCAAGTCCCTAACTTATTTAATGAAGGAAATGAAGACAATGCTTGTGAGGGACCCAATCTGCCATTTCACCAAAGAAATACCACATGGGCTATTTCTGCCAACCCTAGAAAGTTATACACCACAAGGACTTGTGGTGAAATAACAAATATAACATTGGGGGACCTTTTCTGTCAAATCCCCAAACGTTTATAAACACATGGACTAAAATTGCAATGACATCTATAACCATGAGGGACCATTTTTGACAAAACCACAAACCCACACCCCCGTTTTTAAAACACTGTACATCTTCTACAAAGTTTCCCCGCCAAAACTTATAACCCCCCCTCCTGTCACTTTCCACCTTGATTCCTGTTCCCATAACAACAAAAATGTCACCACCACAAACCCCACCTCCTAGAAGTCAAAGTGACAGCTTGGCAATCCTATGTGATACTATTGGGCAAACAAATCAATGGCTGTGACGATTTTGAGTGGGCACCAAGATAAATGAAGGGCCAGGATTGCTTTGTGTTTCTACTCTCACAACAAACACAAGACTGTTTTGTCTCTACAAAGAAGCACACGAGGGCAAGACCAAACCCTGGCTCATTTTGCTATAAAATCTTTTGTAAGCCCTTGAGGCATAGGGAGTTAGTTTTTAAGTGTGTAATTGTAGTACTCAGTCCTAGTTTTTAACTTAATTTACTTTGATGTACTTGTACTCCTTTTTTAATGAAAATTCAGTTTGTCTTTCACATTGTGTTCTAAGTTACTTGTACTTCTTTAAAAATCATATAAGCTCTTAATATAAGCCATCTTTAACCTGTTTTTAAACTTTGATACAAAAATTTAAGAAAAATTCAAAAGCAAAAAAAAGGTTACTGTTTGATTAAGCTAAGGATGAATGGGCAGAAATGGATGGCTCATTGGGGTGCTTAGTATAGCTTATTTATAAGCTAAGGGGTAGGATTAGAGCTTATTTAGGTTCATACACTCCTGTTTTGAGCAAGGAGCCAAGGTACACTCCCTTTTAAATTTTTGCTTAAAGTTACTGTAGCAAGCTTATTTTCAGCTTATTTATGTCTTATTGTGCTTATTTGCTTTTGCTTTTTACCTTTTAGTGCTTAACCATACTTGTTTAATACTTGTCTTTTAAAATTTGTGCTTAAACTAGTCTTTATAGGTTTAAAATCCGTTTTTAAAAGTATAAAGGGGTGTTTGGGTTAAGCCCAAAATGGGTCAAAATGGCAATATCATGGGTTGTGGTCATGTGGCCAACTTTGAGTAGTAGTATTAAGCTAATTTGAGTCTGTTTTTCCAAATTTTCCAAGTCCTAAAAGTATTGTTTTAGTTTTCTCATTGGTTACTTAATCTGTTGAATTTTAAAAAGGTTTCAAGAGCTTATTTGCTTAAGGTTTAGAAAACATGAGTTATAGTTCCAAAGAGGGTCATTTTTGAGTGTCTAAACAGTTTTTAAAAAAAAATCCACATTTAGAGTGTCTAAACAAGTCTTTAAAGTGTTTGTCGGTCATTCTTTGAACTTAAGTCAAAACTGCAAAAATTTTAGTGTCACCGTTTTAAAAGAAAAAGCTCCTTTTTCAAGAACAAAAACCTCGTAGGTTTAAAATTGTTTTTAGCAAATGAAATTTTTGAATACAGCTCTTCTAAGCCCCCTATAAATCTGTTGATAACATTTTTTTTCATTTTGAGCTTATTTTTACAAAGCTGTCAACGTTAAGCCCCCCCTTTTTTTAGGTTCATTTGCTCCTGGGCTACTAAGGGGCCATTTTCAAGCCCACGGTGATTTAGCTAATATTTAGTGTCTACACAAATTTTGCTTTTCTAGAAACCAATAAGCTTTTTTAATACAATTCTCTTTGTTTCAGACCTTTAGGACCCCCTTTTTTTGTTGCTATATTTTTATGGACCCAAAAATGAGTCCATAGCTTCTGTCTGTCTTTCAGCATTTGTACCCATTGCTTTATTGATTTTAGCTTTATCTGTCGTTTTTATCTAGCTTATTTTGAAAGCATAGGTCTTATTTAGTTATGGTAGCTAGTCTCTTTAGCTTAACTTCAGTTTTCCTTAGCTTAATAGTTCTTAAGCTCTTGTTAGCTTTGCTTAAGTCCATATGCCCTTAAGCCTAGTTAAGCATATTGTTTGATTTGATTTAGCCTTTTCCAGCTTATTTAGTTGTTATTTTTTTATTCATAAGTGCTTATTAGGTTAGGTTAGATAATCCCTTTAAGCTTATTTGTTAAAATGTTAGCTTATTAGTCCAAAAAGCCATAAAGAAAAAGCCATATTTGCCTTTAAGCTCAATATAAGCAAACTGCCATAAAAAAGCCCTCTTTTCAGCTTATTTATAAGCATTCTCAAAAAGTCGTAGTTATAAAAAGTGATAAGCTCAAGGTGCTTATTAAGTTTGTGTAAAAAGTTTTTCTAAAAAAAAGAGGAGATAAGGGGAAACCCGGGTGAGCAAGACTCGAACCCGGGTCTCAACCCTCAATACATCCTCCTTTTATAAACACAATTAACGCTTACCGTTTTTTGCCTTTAGGGTCTTTCTTTTAGACCTTGGGCACTTTGGAAAATATGATTTGGGGTTTTTGCCCATTTACAGCTATAAGCATCTTTCCAGCTTATTTTGAGCTTATTCATAAGCTCAATCTCGGAGGTGGTCTTTTTTCTAGTTAGTTTTATGGTCTAGTATTTTTATCTTAGGTAAGTTTAGCGTCGAGAATTTTTACAAAGTTAGTTTAGTATTTTTTATAATGTAATTTCTTTAGAAAGGTTTAAAAATTCATAAAAAAAACAAAAGTTATCAAAAAATATTTTTTCTTTTTTAGGAAATTTTCTTAGTCATATTTTTACGTAGAAAAATTAAAAAATTTTCGTAGGGTTAATTTTAACAAACTTATTTTTAAAAACGGTGTCGCGGGTAACGGTTCTTGTCTTGACTCGTTTTGGTCTAACGACCTCCTTTTTTAGTCAAGTAGTTTTTTTTAAACTTCGTTATTTGTCATTTAGAATCTATTTTAGCTTTTAAATATGTTCTAGGGTTTAGTTTGCAAAATTTAGGTTTTTGACCCTCGTTTTTCGTGCCCGTTTTAGGATTTAAGTTATTTAGCTTTCATTTTTAGTTTTTTTTTCTCAATCGTTTTTTCTTGTTATTGATTAATTTAGATTTTTACACTCTCAAATCATTAATCTCATTCAAACTCCAATTTTCCGACTGTATCGATTCTCAAGCACAGCCTCGCTGGGGATAAACGACCCGGGAACATTCTATACTACTTCTTGGTTTCATTGATTGTTTTTAGATTATACTTATTATATATATTTTATTATATATTATATATATTTTAAGGCTCAATCAAATTTTTGGCGCCGCTGCCGGGGAGGCTGTGAAACTGATTATCGTTACTTTTGACAAGTTGTGTTTGAATATGTGAATATTATCATATAAAAAAAACCAAAAAGATAAAAACATTGTCTTTAATTATAAATAAAATTCACAAATTGGTA
>BQNB010001674.1:123990-135411 GCA_026074375.1 Tanacetum coccineum
GACTGGTAGTGAAAGTGATGGTTTATACGTGTTTGATGTGAATAATAAGCGTTCTAATGGTAAGTCTAATCTGGTTATGTCTTTTCATGTGTCTAAGTTTTTGTGACATAATAGACTTGGTCATCCTGTTGACCAAGTATTATCTGTTCTTAAAAATGACCTTAGTATTTCCAAAGATACTTATGTGCCTGTGTGTGAAGTATGTCATAGGGCTAAGCAGACTAAAGAACCATTTCCCTTGTCTGACCACAAATCTAAGACACTGGGTGAACTTGTTCATCTTGATTTGTGGGTCCTTACAGAGTTTCTAGCAGAGAAGGTTTCAAATACTTCTTGACTATTGTTGATGATTATTCTAGAGCTGTGTGGGTACACTTAGTAAGAACTAAGGATGAAGTGTTTGATGTGTTTGTTTCTTATATTAAGTTAATTCATAATCAATTTAATATAAAAATTAAAACTGTAAGATCTGATAATGGAACTGAATTTGTTAATAAAAAAATGTATTCAATGTTTTGTGATTTAGGAATTGTTCATCAAACTTCTTGTGCCTATACTCCTCAGCAGAATAGAATAGCTGAAAGGAAACATAGACACTTGCTCAATGTTGCAAGGAGTCTTATGTTTCAGGGGGAATTCTTCTAAGATTCTGGTTTGATTGTGTTCTAACTGCCGTGTATCTTATAAATGGGCTGCCATCATCTGTGTTAAATGGTAAATCTCCTTTTGAGTTGGTATATAAAAATAAACCTAATCTTTCCCACTTGAGGTGTTTTGGTTGTCTATGTTTTTCAACAGTTCTTAATAATTCTGATAAAATGTCTTTTAGGTCTGAAAAATATGTTTTAATTGGTTATTCTACTGATAAGAAAGCTTATAAATTGTTAAGTTTGGATTCTAAAAATATTTTCTACTATAGAGATGTAAGTCAGAGGGATCAGTTCTGCCATATTGATAAAGTCTTTTGAGCTTAATGCAAGTTTTGGAGTATTTAGCAGCCGGAATGAAGTTTCGGGTTCTTTATGGAAATAGTGTCTATATATAGTCTCTTTCCATCTAGGGTTTCATTATTCTTATGATTTCTGTTATTCTTTCCAGTCTTGATCTCTTTCAATTTGTCTAGTCTGTTCATAGAAGTTATCATTCTGGTAACTTTTTTAGTCTTGTAAACAAGATCAACTGTATTTGATCTTGTGTTCTGAGTGTTTAAGAGTGACTTGTAGTGAGGAAGATTAAGATCCACCTGGTGGGGATTAATCATTGTCTTGTGTAATCATTGGGCTATAATCCGTTTGGAGAGTAGCCTTCTTGTAATTGTTTAAATAATAAAAGAGCACAAAGGGGAGGTTGGTTGTGTGCAAAATCAGTGTTGTTGAGTTAGATTTAATATTGATTACAAAACCTCTCTAAAAACAGTGTCGCCGTCATTGACAATCTTAGGAGGACCATACTTATGAAAAGCAAATTTACTTGTATGGTATATGGCTGAAAGAAATTGGTAATTGCATTATGTGGTTCAATATAGTTTTTTCTAATCCCTATCCTTAGACCCTCTACTTAACCACGTGACAAGTTGGAGGAAACTAGCCGAGTCCGATCCCTACTCAGTCGAGCTCGAGCTCGAGCTCGAGGCGTCGTTTAATTTTAGAAAGCTCGTAGCACCGAGCTATAGTATCGATCCTTAATTTTTAGCTCGGCTCGTGGAGTAAATATATAAAATCTCGAGCACGACACGAGTCTACGCTCGTTAGTGTATGTGACTATAGAAAAAATAAAGCTCGGCTCTGAAAATGGAGCACCAGTTTATTGCCGAGCTCGGCTTATTTGTGATGTGCCTATAAATAATAAAGCTCGGCTCGTCTGTGAGCTCATTATATGAACTCGTTTATTTGTTTTAAGCTCGTTAGTGAGCTCATTAGTTATTTTAAATGCTATATGCATAAGGCAAAAAACACTCAATTATTAACATGTAAAGAAAATTGCGGCACCAAAATCCAAAAACTACAAATAATAATTAATAACAACAGTAATGAACTAAAACCAATGTGAGAACTATCATACAACAATTGTTAATATCTTTTATTTTTTTACTAGTTAGATGACCTCCCAACATTCAGTTGTTGAAACATGATATACTCGACAACATTTTGTAAAGATCACCAATTATTGAATAAATAAAATGAAATAACGTACAACATATTTTAAGATCATTTAATTGTTTTTACTCCATACATCTTTTTGACGCAAAATGCCATATGCTGTAAGACTAACTTATCCTTTCAAACTAACTTATTAGCAGTCTACTCATGCATAAAAATGCAAACAACTCATCTCTACGGAGCTAAAGGGTATGCTAGCAATATGATTTCCGGTATCTCTCCACTTTCGGGTCCTTCTATGCTTAGTTCAATAACTTCTGGCCAATAAGTAATAATGTTTTTTGCGAATCAAATCAAAATGTACCTAAAACAAAGTGATATGGTATAATTAAAGCCTAACTAATCAAATGTGCCAATGAGTTGACTACAGCGAAACTCACATTCTCGATGAAATATAGTAGAATACAACCAATTTTTATCATCAAATGATAATTTTTATTTTTATGAACAAAATAATGATTTTAATACTTAAAGGTATATATACTAGTCATATCCATATTATAAAAAGGTGAAAACCCAACAAACTAAACCAATGAAAAAATATAAAAAATTTAAATAAAAAAAAGGTTACCTGTGGAATGATATTAATCCACGGCAAGAATGGGAGAAGGGAGAGTTTCGGTGATACATGAAAAATCAAAAGGAGTGAGCTATTTAAGTGTTTTAACTTTAATTCAAGAACACTAAATATATGGTTAGAATATTGGGAATATCAGGCTCGAGAAATTTAAAAGAGACTTAATTGTTTTGGAATTTTCAATGTAAGTGACTAAATACATATACATATACGTGTATAAAAAAATGTATATACTAAAGCTCGTTTAGGCTCGCGAGCTTATCCGAGCTTTATATATAAAGCTCGAGCTCGGGCTCGATTATTAAATGAGCTTTAATTTAGGCTCGAGCTCCTTTAGGCTCGGCTCGTTTGAGCTTTTTATCGATCCGATCTCGAGCTTTTCACGAGCGGCTCGGCTCGTTTCCACCCCTAACCACGACATAGTATATTGATTATGAAACTTAATTACACAATGGAATAATATACGTGAATGACAAAACAAATCGCATACCCGACACATGCTTTTCGGAATATCACTTGGCATATAAAAATGTCGGTACTATTATGAATTTATACAAAGAACTTACAAAATATATCTAATAGTTTTTATAGAACCCTTTAAGAGAAGGAGGTACGGTGGCGCCGAAGGTGGTGCCAAGACCAACGGCGCACCGTTACCTCGGTGGCGCCGTTCGTTCTCGCGCCGTCACCACCAGCCCAGGTTTTTTTTTTAATCTGTACCGTAGGGGGGAAGGGAATATAGCCTGGTAATTTGAATTTATTTGAAACCCCAAAAAACCAATAAAAACCTCCTTATATTTTCCATTTATTTCACACGACACACTTCCAATATTCATGTTACAATATCAATAAACTCACACGTTTTTTTCCCCTTACAAATATGGGATCCAAACTATCCCGTCAACGCAACACACATTAGAAACTATTATGATGCTTATTGTCAAGACGACCCGGAAGCGATATAACTTACTTATCAATAGTAAGAACAATATATGGCTTTTGTGTGAACAAATGCCGGTGGATCGGGAATCCGGGAACGGGAACGTGATATCGAGTCCTAAAAGAGGGCTATACATACCACGGTCCAACGAGAAACGTCCGGATGAACAGTCTAAACGACGACTATTTTGGCGACGAAGAGAATTGATCCTAATCATACCGAAGAGAATTTTAGGCGAAGGTATCGTAGAGCTCTACAACTATTTAAAAAAATATTTAATGATATTTAATTTATGATGCCCAGCCCCATCCCCCCGCTAAAATATTAATTACATTCAATTTTTAGAGAAGGTTTACGATTGTCACCATGCATCGAGAAAATAATGGTCCTATTTTGAAGTGCACATCCGCTATACGCCAACTAGCGTACGGCACTGCGGCTGATGCATTTGATGAGTACATTGCAAATTGGTGAACGAACACAACTACGAAGTTTAGTCCCGAATAACAAAATGCAACATATTATAACCGTTTAATAAGTATTTTTAACTCCGATGGAGGTGTGTTTTTTAGAATAGAGAAAAAAATAAATAAATGAGATGGAGATGTGTTTTTTTGTGCATTATATATGTGTGAAGGATTGAATCATGGCTTTTGGATGTGAATGAAATAAATGGTCAAGATCAAGTAATTTGATATTTTTTTTGCCCTTGCTTTTTGAGGATCTCACCTCTATACTACTTAGGATACCCGGTGCAAGCATTTAATGCGACCCGTCCGATTGACCCGACCCGTGCATTAATTGTCTATCCGATCCGTTGTCTTTCGTTTTTACATACATGTATTGTGGTACGTGTTTCGTTCTCCTTTTCTCTTTCACATTAACAAAAAAAACACACACACACACAAACCAAACGGTGGGTGTCAATGTATTTGGTGTGTTTTTCATTTAGGTACCTAAATCTAAAAATCTAATCTGACTGCATGTAAAGTTATTGTTAGATTTGGGGTTTCATCATGGTTTTTTTTTCGAGCTATCCACTATCTTTTTGCCTCATATCAAGAGTGGTGCCTTTTTTTGATGAGTTTTGATGGTATTAAGATGTGGAAGATTAAGGCTAATCAAAATCCCGAAACATGAAGAAAGGTACATACATGCCTTTTTAATCTTATTTCTTTCAAGTTTAGCAATTATTATGACTTATACATATGAAAAAAATTGAATTTTGAAATTAGGGTTATGTTATAAATTGGGGTTTTTGTTAATTTTGTTTTTTTAATTAATTTTAGGGGTTTTTATAAACTTTGGCTTTGCTTAATTGAGCTTATGGCTTATTTATATGGCATGATTTGAAGATGTTTGGATTAGCATATTTTCCAGCTTATGAGCTTATAATGTTCATATGATTTGTTTTTGTTTTTGTCTTATTTGACATGATTGTTTTATGGTTTTTAACTTTTTTATGAGAATAAATGTGCTTTAAGAGAGATGGAGATACAATGTGGGAAATACTTGCGAATGGCTATTGTTATATTTGCAGCCATGTAACTATGGCGGGGGAAATTATTATATTTGCACGCATGTACTGGATGATTTGCTAATTTAGGAGTGTTTGGTGTGCATTTATTATTTTGAAAATGCAATAAGTCGTTGGATCATTAAGGGTAAAAGTGACCCGTATCTTGGCGGGGCATCATGAAGTCATGTTTGCAGCCATTGCGGGTCGGCTACCCGTTTATCCGGTCCCACATACACAAATCTGAGCTAACCGGATTCTTAAGGCTCATATATTATTTTCGGACAATGCCTTCTGCGTATGCTTATGTTGTGTTTTGCTGATGAAGAGGTGGGTGAGGTGTGGTATATAACCGGGGTACATGTTTGTGATCTGGAGTATCTGTTTGTGGTGGGTGAATGTGTTGGTGAATAGTGAGTCTGTAGCTACGCTACCCTGTTGCGCTTTGCTGATGTAGCAACATAATTTCCGTATTATATCAGTGTGGGTGATTATTTATATCACATTCCTGATTATGAATCTATTTTCAGTTTATTATAGGCAATGAAGATATTATTGCGTTCGGATAATGATGGGAAAAACCGACCCGTATCTTGGCGGGGCAGCACGATGCCGTGTTTGCAGCCATGGCGGTTCGGATTCCCCTTTATCCGGTCCTGTACTCGCAATTCTAAGCCAAACAGTTACTTTGGTCCACGGTGTTGTCGCTTCTATACTCTTTGTCAACGTAGTTTTACCGAGTCGCGTATTGTGGCGGGGCAACCAGTACTTGTGTATGTTTTTAGAGATAAAGAGTTCTAAAGTGATTTGTGGTGGGCTCATTATGCAAAAGATACATGGATTTTCTCTTTTCGAAGGCGACGATGATAACTGTTTGTTTACTGTGTGTGGTTTACCGACGCTTGCATCTTGGCAAGGCGACCACACCCAAGTTGTGGTCGCAGCCATGGCAGTCGTTTGGCACGGTACAGTATTCGCAGACCTAAGCCTTATTTATCACTGTTTCAATATGCACATACGTGAGCCTTAATATCATTGTTTCATATCAATTGCGGTAATGGCTAATTGCTTTATGTGTGGGTTGTAAGCGGTTGCTTTATTCATGCTTTGTTGCATTTACTTATGGTTGGTATGGTGGGTGAACTTGAAAGCTACGGTTGTTTGTGGTTTGCGTGTTTTACCGGCACGCGTTTGGGAAAACAGAAAGACAGGATTTCTACAGACCATAATGTGGTTGCAGCCGTTTTATATTCTTTCGGTGCAAAGTTTACTGGCGTCCGAATCTTTGCGAGACAGCCACACCCGAAGTGTAGTTGCAGCCATAGCGGGTGTTTGTTTTTGCTTTAATATCTACAGTTCTGAGCCTGATTTGCCACAGCTCTGGGCCTCATTTATCATTATTGCAAGCTGCAAACTATTTCATTTGCACCACTTTTTATTGCTATTTTCATAAACTGAAAAAAGAGCAAGCTGAAAGAAAAGTGAGTTACGCTGTGTTTATAAGATGTGTATAAGTTGTGTGCAAGTTGTTGCTGCGACTTGTGTATAGACTGTGGTTATGAGGGCATAAACTGACTTTATGTTTAGTCGAGACATGAATGTCGGTAATTGTGGTTTATTCTGGGTGATGAAGATACTGTAGCGTTTATGCGTTTATTACACGCATCTTGGCGAGGCAGCATGACTACGTGTTTGCAGCCATGGCCGGTTGGATACGTTGTTATCCTAGCCCGCACTCGCAAGTCTTAGCCAAACAGTTTCAAACTTGAACGACCCAAGGGTGACAAGGACTCATCAAATGGTGACACACGAGACAGCTTGCTCAACTTCAAATCTTATGCTCAAATGGTTTTGTAGTTTCAGTCATAGCGGATGTTTGGTGCCCTTTTTATATTTTCAGGTCTAAAAAGGGTACGTGCCTCCTCCCACGAATGGTTTGGGGCGGGATTTTTTTTGCTTGCCAAACGCGATTTTGTTTTACTCAGCACATTTAGTTCAGGTTAGTGATTTTGAAATTTGAAGCAATCAAGAAGCACGCAATATATATGATTAGGTATAGCAGTTGGTTACTTTTTCCGTTGTAAATCTTATTGTATAACACTTGCTCACTAATTCTTTCGATGAATTTACTATTGGATCAGCTTTTTTAGTATAGAAGGTCTAAGTCATTTTTTTTGTTTATGTCTTATTGCTATTGATTAGGTGTTTCGGAGGCTAATTTCGTAGAACCAATGTCAACAAAGGAAGAACGAGAAGATGAAGAACAATTATCAAAGGCTCAGCTAGGAGCATTCTTTGCAGCCAAAAAAGTTTTTGCAAATTTATTTCCAGGACCAAGTCATTGGAGTGAAAGGGAAAGACCTGCAAGGAAGGATATTGGCCACATTTGATTCAGACATTACCTTCGGAATGACAGAAATCTACATTGCAAAAGGTGCTGCTAACAAGCCTATTACTTTAGTAAATAATAATGCTTATTTGAAACGTTTTTGTTCATTTTTTTCTTCTCCAAGATAACCAGAAGTATACTCTTTCATATTAGATAAAATGATTATATGTATTACAAATGTACTTTCGGCAACTTTTGACCCATTCGACCGTGTCCTTTCAACTAACTTTTTTGTTTGACCCATTAGTGATAATACTTGAGTCATTAGTGATAGTACTTGAACCGAATGAGTGTATTTATGTAAGTTTTACGCACATGCCTCCTGTAGTATATGGTAAAACGTAAGTTCTAACATGTCTTTGCAAACTTGCCTTATCAAAGAAGGATGATTGGATTTTATATCCCTGTTTACAGAATGCAGTAAATCTTTGTTACTTGGCTGTTGTGAAATGGGTGACATGTTTTTCGGGTAAGTTTTTCTCGATTTTCATTTTTTCTATCAACTTTTTCTAACTACAGTAGTCTGCAACTAACTTGCTGCAAATGAATGGGTTTGGTTGCAAAAGGGTATTGCTACTCAAGAACGGGAGAGAGACAAACATCAAGACTCAGATCAACTCTTTTGAAAGCACTTTTAAGGCAAGAAGTGGCCTATATTAAAAGAAAAGTTATTCGTGTCAAACACATGTATGCCGACTGAAATTTGGGCATTCTGTAACACTATGCTTTTGCAGAACCACTAAATGAACACATCAGGTATAGCTGAGCAAATTGTTTTGTAAAATTTATGTGGTACTGCTGTTGGTGATTATGGAACAGATTATATCGACTTATAAGAAATGTTGTTTTTTGTCTTTGAGAGGACATCACCCCGCAGCGAAGCGCGGGCTGACTTCCTCGTTAAACATAATTTAAACATTCCTTTTTTAAATAGATTAAAACATGACTATTTGGCGGAGTTTAGCCAAACCTTTTTTTTATAGCAAAATTTGCACACATCATAAATTGCTCTAACTACTCAAATTAGTCAAGTAGCAAAAAACTTGGTGATTCTGTTCAAAAAAAAAACTTGGTGATTAATATTGGTAAATTTGAACAGTCACGAGTGTAATTAATGTCAGGTTCAACTAATCATCATGAAGTGATCGTGTCGATTTTCTTAAAAAGTAAACTTTGTCGATTTGAGTTTGTTTGATGATCGATTTGGTTTTGGATACTTGATGAGGAACGGGGATGTGACTAAAAACAAACATTTGTTCAAGAAAGGTTTCGGATCGGATATGGTAATATTAATGAAATAGGGTTGAGCATATTGGACCGTCGATCGGATCAGATTGAGAAATCGGACCGAACCGGATCGACCGGACCAGACCAGACCGCATATATTTCGGCCCAGTCCTCGGTCTATGCTTTTCCTTAAATTCGGTCCTCGGTCTGGTTGATCCGGTTCGATTGTCTTACAAAAAACCCGACGATTATGCTTTGTTTAACCGGATCAGACCGAAGACCGAATCGGACCGGACCGACCCGGACCTGACCACACCATTTCGGTCCAGTCTTTAGTCCAGTGTTTTTGAACAAATTCGATTTCGGTCCGGTCCGATTTTCGGACCGCAAGCACCCTTACATCTAAACACTGGCTTTGGTGAATCTAGCTAGAATAGAGGGATTTTGAAATTAAATCTCACTTTTATTGTCTTGATATTCGAGAATGTATTTTAAGCCGCATGTTATCATTATTTAATACTAGCAGGGTACCCGCGCGTTGCAGCGGCGGATACCCTGTAATTAAAGTTTAGACGCCAACAAAACAGTAAGGAACTAAATAACCGGAGAATAAAAAAATGTTTTTACCGGTTTCGACCGGTCATCTCCGTTTTATTTTCGGACGGATTTTATTGGCTAGCCAAACCGGTGGCGACTCTGATTTCTAGTTGAACCCGTTGGTCTAGTTCAGTTTTTAAAACCATATGTATAATCAACTTATTAGCATATAAATTGTTTAAAGCTTTGTATGTTTTATTAGCTTATATAATGTGTATAATGTATTTTTCATTTTAGGGGTGTTTTTAAAGTAACATTAATTAGTGTATTCAATTAGTTTATACTTGTAACATATGCGTGAAGGAATAAATGTTGTACATTTTGCTTTAATATATGTAATTTTCATTTTAGGTGTGTTTTAAAAATAATATTAATTAGTGTATTTAATTAGTTTATACTTGTAACATATGCATGAAGGAATAAATGTTGTACATTTTGCTTTAATATTTGTATTTGTTAGATAGTTGATTTTGTGGTGAAAGGTTGCATTTAAGATTGTACATTATGCTTTATAACTTGAATTACTTAATTTTTTTGTGGTGAAAGGTTGCATTTAAGGATTGTACATTATGCTTTATAACTTGGATTACTTAATTTTTTGAGGGGCATTAAATGAAGAGAGAGTGTCTAATTTGCTTTATATGTAGTATAGATTCACTAATTATTTACCCTGGTTTATATATGAGATTTTTAACTTGTGCTTCGCAGCGGAGCGTGATGTTTTACATTAAATACTAACTTTGTAACAGAACGATAACTCAAGGGCTATTTTCGTATAGTGTCATTAAGAACTAACTTTGCAACGAACCGATAATCCAAAGACTATTTTCGTATATTTTTTCTTCGAGGTTGGTGAAATTTTTTGAGAACCGTGAGTACTAATAAATGTTATACAATGTATATTAATTTGTGTTATCTTTTTTAATAATAGTGCACGGTGTAGCTTTTTATAGCACCATTATAGCGTCACTTTTATATCTATAACGCCGTTATACTGCACCGTGTGATGCGTTATACCCATGTTATAGCCAAGGAAGATGATGTGTGAGGAAGATGTATGGGGTATTTTTATTTTTATTTTATAAATAATAAAAATAACATTTTAGGTCCTTAATGTTCATTTTCTTTAATATTTTAGTCCTTTAACTGTTTATGATATTTCCAACGTAAAATAAACTTGAGTATATAATTCATATTACGTCAATGTTTTTTATAAGTTGATTTTAAAGATGTGTTTCTTTTAAAGAAAATGAAAAAAAAATGGAATCGACGTGTACCTATAACTTAGGTTAACCCGGGATACTACACCGCATTACTCAACCAAATAAAAACGATAGTGATGGATGCAATATATGTAAGGGAGGGAGTTTTTTTAAGTTTTATGTTATAGTTAAGAATGTAATGGGATAAAAAGTGAGGTGGCAGTGCGAATAACCCGCCCGACACAAAACACTCTAATAGTTTTGTTTTCAGTTTGTTAAAATATATTAACTTATCTATCATGCATCAAATCCAAGTCCTATACCAAATTTAAATCTTACATCCAAAAAAATCAAAAACATACTTGAAAAGAAAAAGTAATAAACTACTCTTTTGGTTCGAACAATTTGAGTTACATGATGAAAAATTAATAAACTACTTTTTTGTCATTGTTTATCAAAGTAGTCTTGTAGTTTTTTACAAGATAAGCAAAATCAAACGTTATTTCCGAAAATACTTATTTGAACACAATTTGTAAGTGTACCGTCGTACCAACGCCGTTACAAATTACATGTCAACTTTTAAAACGAATACAATTTTACAAAAAAGTAAAAAATTTGGAACGCGTTTTCATTGATTGATATTTCATATTTGAAACTTGACTTATTTTAGAGTAAAAAAAAGTTAAACGTTTGAGCTTGAGGTACATTTGGCAAAAGCTTTTCAAAGCATTTAACATTTAGTGTTTTTATATTAGTGTTTAAGAATTTTGACTGAAGTCTCGTTTGAGACGGACCATTTAGGGTCCGTTTGGTT